>JAKSZP010009235.1:0-282069 GCA_022478985.1 Massospora cicadina
TTACTTGCACAGGCTCAGATTTTGTGCAATTCAGCCACGTTGTATGATAGCTGATATTATTGGTTGATAATAATATGATAACTATTATCCATAGTTGAATGGAGTTCTTAGATCTTGGCCCAATGCTCAGCCAGTTTTTACTAAAATTACTTGTGATGTCTTGAAATATGGATTCATTCTCTTGTACTGTCTAAACCGACCTTCTCTTAGATTACCATTGACGTTTTCTCAGGTTAGACACACAGTAACAGCAATCCCCTGATTTGATTCTACTTCTTCTCTGGATCTCCGCTAAGATCCTCACTCTTTTTCTTAAAGAGTCTCCCAATTATTGCACACAGCAATAATATCCCTGAGAAAGAATAGAACAAATGTATGCTAATAAAGTTTACTTAAACTAGTATATCTACTGTATACTTTAAAAACTGTTTTTTAGTATAAGTGAATTCTAGGGAAATTATAGTGAGGGATTCGGTGCCCAATTCTTAGTTACACCTCTTCAATTTCAGGCAGCAGTTGTCATTAAATCACCCATTCTCATCTCAGCAGAGATGGTCTTCCTCATTCTGGCTAGGATTCTGTCATTGGACATCCTCAAGAAGGAACAGAATGAGTTGGAAAACGTGTCTCTAACGTTTTCCTCTCGATCCAAGTGAACTAACCATATTTGGCAAGCGACCTGCTTATGTAATACAACTTGGTACCCATTAAATCAGTTCACAAACCAAATGATCAATTCACTAGTTGCAGGTGGCACAACTCGCCTCACAACTTACTACTTACATTCCAAATCAGTCGGTGATGAAACCCACCTGATCACAATTGGCACACCTGATAGTTAATCACTATCAGATGCCCCTATTTCATTGGCAACTCTGCCCGATGAGATCTTAAGCAGTTGTCCAGATCAATCCCCAACAAATCCAATCAGGCGAATTCCTAAAATACCCCATACATAGTTACCATTATAAGGGTCTACGGATTTCCAATTCACTTTGCATTAGAAAATTATCCACTAGCGATTCCTGGTAATCTAGCCAGCTGGGATATGGGCAAAAATCCCAACACCACATTTCTCAAGAATCCCCATCAAGGGAGAGCAATCTACTACCTCAGATTTTATCATTGTGAGGGATTTCTAAGAAACAAAAGTTGAGCCAATAATGGCCTCAAGGAAATCCAGAAGGTCTGCCCAGTACCTTGTCACATGGAAAGGCTACCATGCCTAGAATATAGTTGGGTAAGCGCAAGGGACTGCAAGAGTTGTAAGGAGCAAGTGGCTAAGTTCCATGTGTCACATCCTGAGGCTACCTATCCGCCTAATAAATTGCTACTATTATGATCATCTTCCCCCACCAGACACAAGAACTAGGCCCTGGTTCATGTACCAAGAGGAGGGATCTTTCCTGTGTTAAAAAGAAATGTATATTGTAAGTCTGGAAAACCAACCTCTTGGGTAAGACCGTGGAAAGTTCCCTTACAGACGCTAGAGGGGACCAAAGGCACCTGTAAAGCCCTTGACTTAATTAGGTGACTTGGCCCATGTGGCTGATGGGTAGTGGGTCACTGCTCTGGCCCCAAAGAACCCCCTTTCCAGATTTTTCCTTATGGAAAAGATAAAGAGAGTCTGTTAGGAGGTGGTTCAGCCAGGGGCCACCAGCAGGACCCCCAGAATCATCTTCCCACACCCTGTCACCCCACCCCCTCAAGGATGGAAAATTCAACCTCAAAACTTGGAAAAGCTTTAAAAAGTCAGAAAACTAAGTTTAGGTCAAAAAATATAATATTTTTGATCATGGGTCACTGATCTAAAATGTGAATTCATCCCTAAAGATTTAACTTCAAATCAACTTTTTTTATTTTACTTCCTAAAAAAGCAAGTTTCGCTGAACTCATGTTCTGAGAAAATCCAAATAAGTTTGGATTGATCAAAGCACCTATGCCACAGATTTGGAAGTTCTGTTGTAAGATCTTCTATAACCTCATATGTAAGCTATCTGATGAAACCCTCAAGCTCAAGGTGTTCTTCATGGCTCTGACCAAGGGAACCAGCGAAGAGAGTACATCAGCCGGACCCATTACAAGTCTTCCCCCCAACTAGGTCTCCTCAATCATCAAGTATAAAATACAACCGCCCCTCCTAAGGCCAGTTTTCAGTTCATTCTTTACTTTAGTTTTTTAAAATAAAGTATAAAGTTTTTGCATCCTCTCTGAAGACTCCACCAGCACAAAATTTCTTATCAATATTCTCTCTTTGAATTTCATTAATCATACCGCAATCAGCGTTCTAGGCTAATTATTGTTGATTGAACTTTAATCCTTAAGTCCAGCAGCTCGCTGCACAATAGCTGAGGTCATAAAAAGACAAGCTCCTAAACTGTTTTTCCAATTCGCTATACCAGTAGAGCACCATGATTTGCCAGATACAGTTCTCTGGCCCACCACTATTTTGGTGCAATTTGGCCAACCAAGAAGCCTGTAAACCCATGATTGGATGGTCATCATTATCCGCTGGACTTTCCTGCTGACCCACCATGTAAGGCCTTGGCGCCAGCTATCAGGCTGGATAGGGTTATGCACCCATTTAGGACCAAGTAGGGTTTAAACCTAGAGCCCTGCCCTTACCCAGATCTATGACTTAAAGAATACTCTGGATGAGAGATGAGTGGCGGCTGCCCCTGATTGTTTGCTTCATACATTTTCCACATTCACCCCTCAACACAAACCCATTCAGATGTCAAAATCTACAGGTTTTAAATTTTAAAATAAACAAATTTGTGTATATTTTAAAAATCACCTGAAGCTCCCCACCATGGTTCTCATTTTCTGTCCCAAAAAATGGATTCAACCAGAAGTCAAACTGAATGGGGACAGCTTACCTATCAAGCTGAAAGAAAGCAAAATTCGAAATTAAAAGGCTAAAATGGATTGAAACTTGAAATTACAATTTAAACATAAGAAAGAAAATTTGTACATTTTGGAATCTCTGAAAATAGCCCAAAAATGGCATAAACCATTTACCTACTTATTGATAATGAATTGGGAATTATAATTATTGAGAACAAATTTGTAATGGTAAATCGTTTTTCCACCTTTGTAGTTCAGCTTAGCATCTTCTCCCTCCTCCACCTAGCTTAAAACCAATACCCTACCTATGGTAGGGTGTTAGGTTATTGTTTTAATTTTTCTCAATAAAATTATATACACAAAAAGGTCTTTTTTTAGTTATTTTATTATAGTTTGTATCAAAATATGCGTTATTGTGCTTTGCAAGCGGACATAGACTAGGGTCACGTTTAACGGCCTCAATGATAGAGGAACCCTTAGGAGCTAACTCAACCTCAGCTCATAAAAAATGCAACCCTAGAATGACAAGGACTCCTCTACAATCCCCCATCTATTATGATGATGAGCATCTGATTATTCTGTGCCAGCTGTTTTGGCTGCTAAAGCACTCACATCCAGAGGCTAGTTACCTCATGGTACGTTACCATCCTAACAAACTACTGGCATGGTGTGATATGGATATGACGAGGCCTCACACCCCACAAATTTGATACATCGTTCATGGGTTATGAATGTCATTTCTCATTACCTGAAGGAGACGCTCAGTTTCTAGATCATTTTGAAACATCACCCTTGAGGCAATCCACCCCAACATTTCATATATAAAATAAATCTGCCATATCAACACTCTTTTTAACTCCGCGTACCAGTATAAGACACCCCAACTACTACAAGACAATGCTCAAGCTTACCCCATATTTAATTGAGCCATATATGATTTGTGAATCTTATCCTCATTTTTGTGAGTCAGCAACATTTAATGAAACTAAGTATTTTTGTATATAAAAAGGAACCAAACAATATTGAGACTAATACCAAAGGACAGTAACTGAAAATTCAGGAGGAGTGTTCATCCTTATATCCTCTCCCCCTTTTTAAAAGTTGCCCAACAAGACCCGTGGTTGCCCCCATTGTAGCCATTTATTTACTAAGAGGGCCTTGATAAGTTACTTATTTTTTACTACCTTCACAGGAACCATAGGGCGTCCCTCCTACAAGTCGTTTTGACTGCTATTCCACTCGGCATTCTTGACATTTCACTGGGTTGTCAAACACCCAGATTAGATGGCCAGTTTTAATTTAATTAGCAGAATCCATGGCAGGTACCTTTTTGTTGCCATGATTTCCAACTTTTGGTATAACTTGCAAAAAGATAGCACTTCCCCTCCTCATTCCTATGAACCATGATGGTTAGCTGTAATAGCGATATTCTGGCTGTTGCGTTGGTGGATAACTCATTCTGAATGGTATCACAGTCATATTTTATCGCATTTTTTTCATTACATAATGGAGCGACCATTTAATCTTAGCCTTCTTAACCCTTTATTTTTAAGTATGTTGTAGTGTGAGGTCTCTTTACACGCTATATGAACAGGTTAAAGTCAGCTAAATACAGCTCTCAGCTTACTTTATAACAAAATTATTCAGTAGGCTAGCTAATATTTGGTATAAAAAATCTACACTAAAGATTTTGATGAATAAATGGTAAGTTTGACAATAGAAATGATTCTTTAAGCAAGATAAGCAAAATTTAAGTTGATTGACATCATTCAAGATTTATCAGATCTCTCGTGTTGAAAATCATCAACTATTGTAAAAATGATTATGACAGAAGTTATTCTTCATAAGGGAATTTTGATTGAGGAATGTCAGAATTGCAGATGACCACATAATCCAACCTTTTGACCAAATATAAGATTTGACAATTAAGTTATAGTTATATAGGATCAACAATAGTGGCCAATTGATGAGAATATTGTTGGCATCATCCACAATGATATTAGAGGTCACCAACTAATGAATTATTGTTGGGCATTATCCCCAATGATATTTGAGGCCACCAACAGATGATAATTTCGTTGGGCGTCATCCCTGACGAAATTAAGCAATAATCTAATATTGGAATAACACCTGATAGCTGAATTATAGGGAATCATTTAGAGTGGAACGGATTGGAGTTGTAAGAAACTAACAAAACGTTCAAATGCCAGAGGAATAGTAGAATCGTCATTAGCTGAAACAATTGGTTTCATGTACCTAATATCAATTGTTTAGTCCGCTGAACACCTGAAAATTCCACTGCCTAAGAAACCAAAGGTAACGGTACCCATGTGATTTGGTGCCTAACACTGAGGGTCAAACCAGTATAGGAGCACAAGTATTCTCAGCGGGCAGCTGAAAAGTTGTGTGCTGATATAACTATAATATCCCCAAATTATTCCCTAATAAAAACAGATTTAAATTGATATTAACTAAGGTGTTTAAACATTGGTTGCTTTGAACTTTACTCTTAAAGAGAAGAGTGCAAGGATCAGATATCCTTAGGATAGCTATATCAAGTCTCTAATTGGCTCTGTGAGAAGGGAATAGGGAAAGTGTTCCCTACCAGTACAAGAACATCTTCAAGACAAAGAAGCACCTGTCTAGCGTTGGACAATACTCTCAACGTGACTTTTGAGGATTCAACTTTAATAATAGTCTTCATAATATTATTGCCCAGTTACTCAATTTTAATCAAATTATCAACGTAAATATCCACAAATCTGTGCAGTTGGAATATAGGGCCAGAAGCGAGCCATCCAAGACCACGATTTTAACAGGGACTCATGGGGTCAAATACAATGCAACCTGATTTAGGGTAAAATCTAGTACAGGGTTAGGATCATATTACAGCTATGATATATGAACCAGGAAGCATATCAACAGTTATCCAACACTTTCCCCCTTGACTTTATTTACCACTCGACCTTTAAGAAGGTCATCAGGTTTGTGATAGGGTCAGAGAAACCTGTAATGAACACAAATAACTATTTTCCCATCAATCAAGCTTTAAATAGTATATTTTCTAGAAGAACCTGTTAAAAACTCTCTTTCCACTCAGCGTAACTTTCCAAGCAATTTATACAGTTAATAAAGAAAGTAAAAACTTAATTGCCCGCTGTATTTTTGCTCTGATGTCATCATATTCCCCGTTGGCTGCCCCAGTGTGTGAAATCTGGAGAAACTCCCCGCCGTTTTCCATCTGACAGGAAAACGCGCTTGGATTGGCTTGCCCTGTCATACCAAACCCCTGGTACAATTTGTTCCTCCCAAGGATCTCGACACCCACCTCGCTCAAACCCAAGAGTGCTCTGCTGCCCCTTGGTACTCCCCCAGAGCAACACGTGTTTCAGCCTTAGGTTCAAATATGGGAAACTTTTCCCATATAAAGACCAAGCCATTATTGAAATGGCTCAGGCGGTGATGACACCTGACTGATTTATTGACTTCCACTCCTATAAGGGATAATTCAATCTTAGCTTCACCTGTGAAGCTGATGCTGCCACTGCGGCAATGGTGCCCCTGGTCTTCCAGGATACACCTTTCCCAACAACATAGACCTGGCTCCCTGTGGACACCACCTTGGTGGTTCAGTTCGCCGGTTTTCCTACCCACCTTCCCCCTGAGGTGCTCCACCAGGAAATGATGGAAGGTTTGACAGCCTATGGCCAACCCCATCTTGCAATTTGTGGTCCCAAATGGGGCCACACGCCTCACTAGGCCTTGGGCATATGCCACAGTCAGCCATGAAATGAACAAAATTGCCCCATCAATTCCCCCTCGCACCACTATCCTCTTTGCCCCCAACCATCCGTTCTGGGCCTGCGTCAAGGGCGGGCGGATGATTTGTCCATTCTTTTTGAGTTAAACCAAACAAAATGCAAGTGCCCATATCTGGCAGCTTCTGACAGCACTGATAATTCATCCAACAGCCACCAATCTGCCACCCACCCTGCGCCAATTCTGACATGGGGTACAATCCTACCTCCCCTCCCCAAAGCCTGTTGCTGCAGCTGCACCTGCACCTGCAGCCACCAATCAGCCCCCACCTTGCCCCAGTGCCAACCCTGATTTTTCCAATCAAGTGCAGGATTGGACCCCAGTTTAATCCCATGAAACATCTAAAAAATTAACCAATCCTCAACCATATGCCAATTCCCCAATTTAATTCAACTAGACCCCATGGGAGTTCTTGGATGAAATTGACAAATAAGGTAATATCATTGAAGAACCATCGCTAAAAGTCAGCTAGTTCTGTAATGCAAAATGGGATGCAGAATTCCCCTTGATTATATGCCACAAAGCAAATTGCTGAATCATTCTACAGCGACCACAAGCTTACAGTAGAAGCAGCTGCCACACCAGATTGTCGTCCCCTCCACAAAGCTGCCACAAAATTAGTGGCAGCACTCGCAGGAGGAATTCTACCTCCTATAATCCCTAAAAATCTTACTCCAAAAAGTAAGATTTATGTGAAAAACTACACAAAAATGTCACCAACGCTATCCAGAACGTGGTAACTGTACCAAGGAATCCAAAAGCCATGATTACCTGAACCAATATTGCAACGTTTGTTAAACTACCTGACGTCCACAAAAACCAAAAAAGCTTTAGCTAAATATATTACTTGCAATTTTATGGTTGGCAATTACTCAGAAGTACCAATCATCAGTGATATCAAACCACATACTGACAATGCCCTGACGCCCTTACTATTTGCCTTGACAAGCACCCTACTCTGGGAAGAGAAAGCTCCTGTTTAAGATGAGCCCCCTGAGCCCCCTTCCCTTCCGCCATGGAGGGATAATGTAAGTCTCGGGGAGTGTCCTTTAGCTCTCAATCAGGCTATCTTTCCATTCCCTAATAAAAAGACACCAAAGAGGATGGTGGTACCCCTCATCACTCAGGGCGATCTTGCTCACATAGTTGATGATCGATGGGTGACAGCCCGTCTGCTTTGGGTCCCTCCTCCAATTCCTTCACTCACCTCGGCAGAACTGTTGTGGGGAATTAGTGGTATCTGTACCAAGATTATCAAATTGGAATTGGTCAGATCTAATTCAGGTGGCAATTTGGCTGATTATGAGTCTTGGGGAGTGTCCTTTGGCCCTTGATCGAACTATCTTTTCCATTCTTAAGTAAGAAAACACCAAAGAGGATGGCGGTACCCCTCATCACCCAGGGCGATCTCACCCATGTATTTGATGAGCGATGGGTGACAGCTCGCCCACTTCAGATCCCACCCCCAATTTCCTCACTCACCTCAGCAGAACTGTTGCAGGGAATCAGTGAAATCTGTGCTGAGATTATTGAACTGAAATCAGTCAGATATAATTTGGGTGGCAATTGGGATGATGACTGGAATTCAAATGGCTGTAAAAGCATGAAGAATGAAATATTGGCTGAATCACCCAATGGTTCTGATTTGACCCCAAAATCAGCAGAACAAATATTGGGTGCCATCAACGAGAGTTCAAAACCCTCCAATAGTAATTCGGGCATTGAGCCCAATGGGCCTCTATCAACTGGACAAATGGTTAATCGTCTGAGCGCAGGTGGGTTGGCTGTCCCAAACCTGTTCTCAACCTAATGGTCCCATCCCTATATTGGATGACCTTGGGGGATTCCTGTCGCTCATCAGGCCAAGTGCCGTCATGCTAACCATCGGAAACATAATCAACCCCTGGTCCAGATGTTTGAGGTCAAACTGATAGAGACTTGGCCCACTGCCAAATTTTGCAATGACGGTTCCCAAAGAATAAACCCCCCTCTACCATCCAATTCGCCAGTTAGGCCAAATTTGTGGATCCTGACCACACTTTCACCAATCAACCACTATTTAATCAGTTGCAAGGCACTGAGAAAATTGTTGGTCGATTTTCTTAGTTTCCTTTCCCAATAAAATTTTACCAAAAGAAATTTTTATCTGTTATTTTTCCCCTTTTACCGCATCCCTGATGGCATTTCTCTGGTGGTCCATTACCACACATTTCGGGTGGACATTACCAATTCTTTTGGTCACCATGGCTCCCTCTGTTGCCAATTGGATCCAGCGAGTAATCCTTACCTTGCTGTCATGCTACCACTGTGTTGTATCACACTTCTCAGCTCCATATCAAGTCGCATGGTCAGCAATGCCCCTGGCATTCCAGCTTGCCTTTTGGGTGCTCAAGCATCCTGACTGGCAGGCTGGTCTAAACTTCTTTGTCGTTTCCATGACACTGATCGCCAGAATTTAAATGGCTGTAAAACCATGAAGAATGAGATATTAGCTGGATCGCCCAACAGTTCCAATTTGACTCCCAAACCAGTAGAACAAATATTGGGCGCCATCGATGAGGGTTTAAAGCCTTCTGATAGTAATCCAGGCGTTGCACCCAATGTGCTACTGTTGACCGAATGAATGGTTAAATGACCAAGCATGGGTGGGTTGGCCACCTCAAACCCATTTCTCAACTAAATGGTCCCATCCCTATATGGGATGGCCTTGGGGGATTCCCATCACTCATTGGGCTAAACGTCATCATGCTAACCATCAGAAATGTAGTCGAGCCTTGGCCCAGACATTTGAGGTCTAACTGACAGAGACTTGGCCTGCCACAAAATTTTGTGATGTCAGTTTCCAGAGAATGAACTCCCCACTTCTGACCAATTTACCGGTTAGGTTGAATTTGTGGATCCTGCCCGCGCCTTGTCAATACCCAATTGACCACTATTTTATCAGTTGCATGGCACTAAGAAAATTGTTGGTCAATTTTCTTACTTTCTTTCCAAATAAAAATTTATTAAAAACCCCAAATTTTAATTTCTTTTCTTTTTGACCACATCCCAGATGGCATTCTCTTGGTGGTCTGCTGCTCCGCACTCTGGGTGGGCCTTACAAATCTTTTTGGTTACTATGGTTCCCCCCATTGCCAATTGATTTCAATGAGTCCGATCTTTTTGGCTCTACAATCCTGTCCTTATGACCTTCCAGCAGCAATATACAGGGATTTTATGGCCCTATGTTTGCCAACTACAAGAGAAAATGTGCCTCTCTACCACCCCCAATGAAATGGCCTTAACAACCAAGAATCTCGTGGATATTAACACAGTAGTTCCCCTCCTGTTACTAGAACCCTGGGTCTGGAGCATACTCAGTGTGGTTTGCCGTCAGTATACTCCTAACCTTGTCATTTTGCCATCATTTTGTGGTATCGTATTTCCCATCTCCATATCAAGTTGTACAGTCAGCAATGCCTCTGGCATTCTGGCTTGCTTTCTGGATGCTCACGCATCCTGACTGGCAGGCCAGTCTAAACTTCTTCTGCCGTTTATATGACTTATTTGACCAACCATTACTTCCAGCCACTTCCGCTTTGATTTTTGAATTGGGGGCCGCAGTGGTCACTCTCACCAGATGAACGTGCAATCTGTTGTATGTTGTTTGTTGCTTATTTGGTCATTTTCTGACTTTGGGAGAAGCATCCACTATATTTTGGGAAATCTTCTTCAAGCCACCCAAGAGGTGAAGATTGCATCTCCTCCTATTTCCTCCGGTCTAGAAAACAGATTGAGTATCCCTTCCCAAGAGATCTCCAATCAGGTTCTCGATGTACTCACTGAAATACAAATGCGCACAACAATCACACTCAAAAACGCTTCTTTGATATCGCAGGCCCAACAAGGTCTCGCATTGCTAGATGCTGTGATGGTGATGCCCGCCACTGGGTGAGAAGTCTCTTGCGTCTTCCACACAAAAGGAGACCCTGCCCCCTGATGGCTGTTGTCACGGCCGCCTTAAATCCCCTTGTGTCCCAATCAGACCATTTATTTAAACTGCTCTTTGCCATGGCCGAAGCCCCTAGTTTGGCTTCTTTGATTTCTACCTTTTGTGAGTTGGCTCCTGTGTCAGGACTACCTATCGACATTCTTCAGGCAGTCTTTAGAGCAAGTTTGGATTTTAGTTCTGCTCACCATGTGGTTTTGTCTACCACCCAAGGATCAATAGATCAAATAGGTGTCACTGCAACTACTATCAAAGCTTTGCCTCGCCACGTTTCCTCATATCAAAAAGGGAATTTTATTATAAAATTCCCTAACGAATATGTAGATGATGTCCCTGACACCAAAATAGTAGTGGATGTGGGCTCCAACCCTGCCGGAACCCCTGGGTCTAAGTTAGCATTCCCAGAGTTAACTATTAATGATTCTGTTCAAGCCCAGATGAAGGAAATGATTTTCCCAGCCCTTGTACTTCCAATTTTCGCCCCAGCTAAGAACCCTGACCCTGGTCCTGACCTACCTATTATCTTGTCAGTCACCCATGAGTCAGTTGAATCTCTAAATAAACAGAATTCCTCTTATTTCCTTGTACCTATGAGAATTAGTATTGGTTCCCATCATTTCTCCTTTGAAGCTCTGGTGGATACCGGAGCAGCGGGGAATTTCATGAGTGTTGAGTTGGCACAACAATTGAAACTAGATATGGATGTGGGCTCCTCAGTAATGGTGGTCTCCCCCATTTATCAGTATTTGTATATCGTTCGCCGCCCAATACACTTCTCAATTCACCAATATAACTTCTGTGATCATTTTTCAGCCATGCTGAACCTGATGTTCCCAGTGATCTTGGGTGTGGGATGGTGGTGCCAACAACATGTGAAGATTCATTTAGAGTCTAATACGTTGTCATTTGCCAATTACAATTTGGAGGGAGAGTTCCCTCTGATCAATACCCTCAAGAAAATTCAAGAAACAGCTCTATCACCACCCTAGTTACTTCCGTGGGCATTCCAGCCAAGTTTCCCGAAAACTTAATGCCATATCGCAGAATTTTTGACATGGAAAAGGTGGATCGTTTGCCAAAACATACTAGGTATGATTGTGGATTTCGGACAACTGTGGAGCTGGTGAACATCAATTGCCCGCTGTATCCTCATACAGCGGAGGAAGAGGTTGCACTCAATACCTGGTTGGACAATATGTTAAAAAAAGGTTGGTTGTTTAAAGAAACTCTACCTGTCGCCTCCCCTATCAATTTTACAAGAAAATTGGATGGATTGCTCCGCCCTTGAGTGGATTATAGTCACCTAAACAAATTAACAGTTACAGATCCCTACCCATTGCCCCTGGAGCAGACAATCAGTCAGGCAATTGCTAAATCCCAGGTGTTCTTGAAACTTGACCTGGTGAATGCTTTTAACCAGATTTGAGTAATGGAAAAACAAGAATGGCTGACCGCAATTTGAACGAGGCGTGGCATTTTTCAATTTCGCGTAATGCCCTTCAGGTTGAAAAGTGCTCCCGCACATTTCAACACTTAATTGACAACGCGTTAGGGGATCTCCAGTTCTCCTGTGCTATTGTATATATTGATGATATCCTAGTCCATTCCCCAACTTTTGAACAACATGCTATTGACTTAGAAGCAGTGGTGGTTGCCTTGCATAAAGCAGATCTGTTCCCCATAGCTTCCAAGTGCAAGTTTTATAAGGAAGAGGTTACATTTCTCGGAAACTTGGTACTTAAAGAAGGTGTAGCCATCCCCCCAATAAATTAGATGTGATCTGAGAATGGCCAACCTCAACTACACAGAAGCAGCTTCGAAGTTTCCTAGGTACTATCATTTTTTTAAAAAAAATTTCCCCACACTCTCCCAGTTGGCCGCCCCACTCCAGCCCCTCACAGGGAAAAATGTACCATTTTGTTGGACCCCCAAATGCCATCAGGCGTTTGAATTGATCAAGGAGTTGTTTGTGTCTCCCCCATTCTGAAACACACTGATCCCACCAAACTGTATATTGTCACATGTGATGCTTCATCAGTAGCTGTGGGCGCGATGCTGCTTCAGGACCACGATGGTCTGGAACATCCAGTCGCTTATTTTCCCCAAAAATTCACCGCTATGGAGCAATCCTGGGCCATTTATGACAAGAAACTGGCTGATGTTGCATGGGCATTAACTCATTGATGGTACCTGTTGCAAGGTGCTCATCATGAGTTAACGGTTCACATGGATCACCAGGCTCTCTTGTATTTTTTCAAGCCCCAAAAATTGGCACACCGGCAAGTTTGAACCTATCAGGACCTGTGCAGTTTTAACTTTAAATATGAATTTATCAAAGGGGCGCTAAATGTCCTTCCCAATTTCCTAAGCCGTAGTCTCACTCCCTGCCTCATGGAACCTGAGGAAGTGGATCTCGTTACCATGATTCCTACCACTCAAATTCTGTCAATCATTCCCTCTGTTGTTTCCTCCACCGCGTTGTCACCCAATGACCCATTATTGGCCCAGGTGTTAGCTGGTCAAATGGCCTGCCCTGAGGGCGTGGAGTTGATTGAACACTTGACTCACTCAAGTCCCAAACACTCTCTATATTCTTTAGAAGAAGGTCTCATTTACTTCCGTTCTCATGTTTGGGTTCCCCCCTCCTTCCACCCAAAAGTATTCCACACACACCATGATCCCCCCGTGATCAGACACCCTGGCAACAAGAAATGAATCGACTTGATTAAGTGAACCTTTAATTGGGCAGGACTGACCAAAGAGGTTCCGGCTTGGATCACCAATTGTGTTACTTGCACTAGGGCCAAGTCGGACCGCTTCAGAAAAAATGGTCTTCTGCACCCTTTACAACAGGCGGAAGGTCCATGGACCTCGGTGTCTGTAGATTTCATTGTTGATCTCCCTGTTCTAATGGGTTCACAGCAGTGATGGCGATGGTCGATTGCTTTACAAAATTTTCCCTGTTTATCCCTTGTACTTCTGCGATTACATCATAAGAAACTGCCCATCTGTTCATTTTGACATGTGTTTTTGATGTTTGGTCTTCTTAGGAAATCGCTAGTGACTGGGGCACCCAGTTTACCACCCAGTTTTGGAGTGAACTCTTATCAATCCTTAAATAACCCCCTGTCGATCCATGGCATATCATCCCCAGTCCGATGGTCAGACTGAGAGGGTTAACCAAGTTCTCTAACAGTACCTGCGTTGCTATGCTGTAGCCGCGCAGGATTCCTGGGCCGATGAATTGCCTCTCGCCCAATTTGCATACAATAATGGGACTCACGCATCCATAGGGTTTTCACCATATGAAGCAACATTGGGTTATAACCCATTGTTCCAGTCAGAGCATGCTTGCAACCAGAAGTGCAAGATGCCACAGATCATGCTGCCTATAATTGATTGACTCAAGCTTTAGTGCAGGAACACCTCACTAAAGCCATTGATGACTATATGTGATTCACAAAAAGTGTAAGCGCCTTCTGGGTCATGACTTTACGGTGGGATCTTATGTCATTCTTGATACTCACCATTTGTGAATCCAAACCCCTTCCTGCAAATTCGCCAGTAAGCGTTCAGGTCCTCACTTAGTGGAGGAGGTATTGGGTAATGGGGCATTCCGTTTGAAGCTTCCCGTGCATTTGAAGCAACACCCAGTTTTCCATGTATCCCAGCTGTCACCCTTCAAGGGTGTAATTCCCATGGACCCAGAACCAATCATTGTCAATAATGAGGAAGAAGCTGAGGTGTAGGCCATCCTGGCATCTTTGAAGTCGCAACAATCAGTCCAATATCTTGTGGACTGGAAAGGATATCCAGCGTCTAAAATAGTTGGGTCAAGGTGCGCAATTGCAAAAATTGCATGGCTCTGGTTGACGACTTCCACACATCCCACCCTGAGGCTCCCCACCCGCTACAGAAGATTGCGAAGATTATGGCTATCAAGTTACCCAAAGTGCATAAGAACGTGGCTCTGGTGAAGTTTCCCAGTGGGGGTGCCATTCTTTTAGAAAAAGGAAAGGGTAATGTAAGTCTCGGGGAGTGTCCTTTGGCTCTCTTTGAGCTATCTTTCTGTTCCCAAATAAAAAGACACCAAATTAGGATGGTGGTACCCCTTATCACCCAGGGCGATCTCACTCATTTAGTTGATGAGCGATGGGTGACAGCCCTTCTGCTTTGGGTCCCTCCTCCAATTCCCTCACTCACCTCAGCAGAACTGTTGTGGGGTTAATGAAATCTGTACTGAGATTATCAAATTGAAATCAGTCGGATCAAATTTGGGTGGAAATATGGCTGATGGCCAGAATTCAAATGGCTGTAAAAGCATGAAGAATGAGATATCAGCTGGATCACCTGACGAATCCAATTTGTCTCCAGAAAACAGTAGAACAAATATTGGACGCCATTGACGAGGGTTTGAAGCCTTCTGATAGTAATCTGGGTATTGCGCCTGATGTGCTGCTGTCAACTGAACGAATGGTTAAATGACCAAGTGTAGGT
Source organism: Massospora cicadina (assembly GCA_022478985.1). Classification (NCBI taxonomy): domain Eukaryota; kingdom Fungi; phylum Entomophthoromycota; class Entomophthoromycetes; order Entomophthorales; family Entomophthoraceae; genus Massospora; species Massospora cicadina. Next base: position 15,152 of record JAKSZP010009235.1, read on the forward strand.
GGGTTGGCCACCTCAAACCCATTCCCAACCAAATGGTCCTGTCCCTATATGGGATGGCCTTGGGGGATTCCCATCACTCATTGGGCTAAACGCCGTCATGCTAACCATCAGAAATGTAGTCGAGCCTTGGCCCAGACATTTGAGGTCGAACTGACAGAGACTTGGCCTGCCACAAAATTTTGTGATGTCAGTTTCCAGAGAATAAACTCCCCCACTTCCAACCAATTCAACGGTTAGGTCGAATTTGTGGATCCTGCCCATGCCTTGTCACTACCCAATTGACCACTATTTTATCAGTTGCATGGCACTGAGAAGGTTGTTGGTCAATTTTCTTACTTTCTTTCCAAAAAAAAAAATTTATTAAAAACCCAAATTTTTATTTCTTATTTTTTTGGCCACATCCCAGATGGCATTCTCCTGGTGGTCCGCCGCTCCACACTCTGGGTGGGCCTTACCAATCCTTTTGGTTACCATGGTTCCCCCATTGCTGATTGGTTTCAATGAGTCCGATATTTTTGGCTCTACAATCCTGTCCTTATGACCTTCCAGCAGCAATATACAGGGATTTTATGGCCCTATGTTTGCCAACTACAAGAGAAAATCCGCTTCTCTACCACCCCCGATGAAATGGCCTTAACAACCAAGAATCTCGTGGAGACTATCACAGTAGTTCCCCCTGTTACTAGAACCCCTGGTTCTGGATCATACTCAGTGTGGTTTGCCGTCAGTATAGCCTAACCTTGTCATATCGCCATCATTTTGTGGTATCGTATTTCCCATCTCCATATCAAGTTGTACAGTCAGCAATGCCTCTGGCATTCTGGCTTGCTTTCTGGATGCTCACGCATCCCAACTGGCAGGCTGGTCTAAACTTCTTCTGCCATTTCCATGACAGATAAGCATTCTCCGCTGCCCACCTGGTTGGTTGTTTTTGTTCAGTGTGATTCATTCAATTGCTCATTTTGGGCGTTTTGTTTGAATCAAATTTAGTTAAGTTATTTTTAGTTTAAGTTTTTATCTTGGTAATGTCCTTCCCCTGGTTAGCTCACCTCAGTTAAATAAAAGAAGAACCTGTTTAAGCACAATGTAAGGTCCTTTTCATAAAGTAGATAACTTAGGTGTTGTAACACTTTAAGCGCTGGTAACTAATAACAATGAGTACCAAATGTGAACTTCTGGGTATATGGCTTGCTTTGGCTCTCTAGTTAACTTCACAGGTTTTTGATATATGATTTGTATGAATTGTTGACATTAAATGGATAAAATATGTTAGTAATAGTATGAAGACTATTACTTTAGTTAAGTTTCTCACAAAAACCACTTTACATATTTATTGCTACGTTAAACTGGTGCTTGACCTTCTACCTCTTGAAGATATCTCTGTAATTGTAGGAAACTTCTCCCTCTGTCTCTTTTCTCTTCTCGCAGAGTCCGCAGAGATCTTGATAGCCAATAAAATGGACAAAGGATATCATATCTCTAAAATTCTTATCCCTAGAGTAAACTATACAATAAATGTATGACAGTCTAAATTATAAAAGTATTTACATTAACCTAATCTTCTTTATTTACTGAATGATCGGGAGATCTCTAGTTGATTTGGTCACCTACACAACCATTGGCGCCTCACTGGGAAATAGCAGCTGTTGCCAGTGTATTAACCCTCTTAAATTGCACCCATGCAGACCTTCATCCTCTGCCTAGTAAGATTTCACCACCAACCAGAGTCACGACCTATTCTTGGTAATTGAAGAAAGTGTCACCAAAATCTCAATCAACCTCAGCGGAGTCCCTAATTAGCTAGCAGCCTTCTTACTAATGGGATCTTTATCCATCAACAACAGTCTAAATTACTTAGAAAAGTAAACTACAAGTTACTACCAGAAGCATTATTAATTCCTCATAAGTAAACATAGATTCCTGAGTCAATTGGTGACTAACCTCAATTGAATAAATGATTAATTACCATTTGTTTAATTAAAAACAAAAAAAGTAATTTCATTGTTGAAGATCATCCCCTGATAAAGCATTTTTGTTTCACATATCAACATCCAGAAGATTAATAAATATTTGTTAGGGTTAATTTCCCAAACAGCTGGAACGCACCCTAGAGGATCGCTCAACAAAAGGAAAACAGAAATCATTCTCTTAGGCAAGTACACTAACAACTGGGCTACAACACCAGAACCTCATACCCCCATACAAAGGAAAAACCCACTCATCTTACCCTTAGCATCACCTCCCACCACCACTCCTGTCCGCCACCTTGGGATATGGCTGGAAACAGGGGGATATGCCAATGAGACAATGGAAAGCAACCTACTACAGCGGGTATCCAAACGCGTCGCCTCCCTCAAGGGAAGATCCCCAGGACTAACAGGGCGAGTAGCAGTTGCTAACTCACTCATCCTCCCAATACTATGGTACCCTGCCCATGCAATCGCCTTCTCACCCACATTTATAACATCAATCCGCGCGCTCATCCAGGGCTGGCTGTGGCCCAGATCCCATCCTCCCATATGGATGGAAACACTCTTTGGCCCACGCTCAAGCGGAGGCATGGGACTAATAGATTTTGAGAGCCACGCCAACTGCATCCTGGGTACCTGGATAAAGGAAGTCCTTGCCCCAGACCTCCCGCAACAACACTGGTACAGGGCAGTGAGAATTAACTTCGCACAGGCGCTCAATTAACCAACCCACATAGCCCACCCAGACTACTATCATACCTTGCTAAACACTCTACCACAACAGGCCCGCATGGAACCCCCCTCACTTCAAACGTATCCTCCAAATCATCCGCCACATGGGATGGACCTTAGAGAACACTGGCACTGTGCAGGGAAGGGGACGACCCAGCCCCCACTTTAAATTAAGAAATTCAGAAAACCACACCCAGAGAGACATGCTTGCTATGACCCCAACCATTGCTAGAATCGAATAATTAGATGCGTTGGACATCCCCTACGATTTAACCACACAGAATACAGTGTGGAGAATGACTCACCACCCTCCACGCAACCTGCACAGTATGTGGAGGAAAGGCTCCCCTACATCACCGCCTAAAAACATGCCCCCCAACCAAAGCCATATGGCAGGAAATCGTGCGCCTGCTTGAGATCCAAAACGAGCAGGAATTTTCTATATCAAAGAGCCTCCTTGCACTCCAGATCGAATCACCAATCCCATCTACCCCTGCTCCCTAATGATACCCATTGCAATGTGAACAATCCACACCATTGCCTTAGATGCATTCAGGGGCACGTTCCCAACCATCCATGGGATTATCAACAGGTTCCACGTCCACTTACTGGAGTACTTCCAATCCTGGCTCAATGGTTATATGAGGCCAAGGCAACAGGCGCTCATATAATCGTGGTTCCCATTCTGGTTCCTCCACACAGACCCCTTCCTTCACACCTGCTCCATAGTGGGGGAAACCCCCTCAGAGTAGCATACCAACCCCCCATACCTGGCAGTCCCGCTGGCAACAGGGTAACCTGAGTATCCCGGGGTGCCCAATTTTATATATCTTCATTTTCCACACATATTTGGTAATGCCCGTCCCCTGGTAAGCTTGCCTCAGTTAAATAAAGGGTTGATTCCCAAACATGAGTTATCTTTTAAAACAATACCTCTCACATCCACTAAAGGATCTAATCTTCCAGTGGGCAAGAAGTCATAATGTAATCTAATTGGCTAGGTAATGTTGCATATCAAAAACCAACATGTGTCCTACCAAATTCATAAGTATCTTAGTAAGCAACCTTTTCAACTGCAAAGCTTGATACTGTTAAAATTTTACTAAAATTTTTCTTTTTTGATTAACTTTTCTATTCAGAGGTTGCTACATATACTCCAGTATGAATTCTTGATATGGGATATCACCAGTTGGTCAAAGTAATCTAATGGCCAAATCTCATTCTCATCTGTAATGATTATATGCAATAAAGGCGCGTTAATTTTTTTGGAGCTGTTTACACTTCTCTGAGAGTAGCTCGTTTCAGCTCCCTATATTAAGTGCGCAGGTTCTTTTGTACATGCTTCATCTAAATTGTTGATTTGATTTGAATTGTCAGTATTATTATGAAGAATATTACTCTTGTTGAGCTTCTGATAGGCGAGATGATTATTAGGACTAACGCTAAACTGATGCTTGTCCTAATCTTGAATGGTCTGGAATATTGATAGGAATTTTTTCCCACATCTGTTGAACTTAACCTAGAATCAGGTTCAGTAGTTCTTTTATCACTTCTGTGGAACTTAACCTAGGATCAGGTTTAGCAGTTCTTCATCCTTCTCATCACGCAGAGTCCACGGAGATAACAATAATATAAACAAAGGATCTCTTATCCTTACAAAACTCTAGTCTTAAGAGTATAATTCTAGTCTAGATTATTAAAAAGTATTTGAACCTTTCTTATCTAATAATTTTTATATCTGTTTTATTTAGAAAAATGCAAGGGAATTATAACTGAACTTGGCGCCAAAACTCTTCTGTTGTCATCCCAATTAGAAATGGCAGCCGTTGCTGATGAATTAACCCTTTAGGGTTGCTCAAAGTGATAATCTTACTCATCAGTTTTATGTAGATTCTCTTGCTAACCTCAATACGACCTCTTTTGGGTTGAAACAAAGAACTAGTCACCGCCTTTGCTCAACCCCATCGAGTCACTCTTAATAGGTTAACAACCTGCATAGGTAGTGGGACTCTTACAAATAAACAGTACTTGCATTACCTAAAAAGGTTATCTTGCAAGTTGCTTTGTCATAGTTGGCATCAATCGCCTAGCAACTCATAAACCCCTTAGTCAATTGGTAACTAAATCTATCAACTCCTATAAGTTAATTAAGTTAATAATAATAAAAATTGAAAACCTAATCACTTGTTTGTTGGTGGGATCACCCTTGACAAAACATTAATGATCAGTAGTTCAAAACCTGGCAAATTGCTAAATATTCGTTCAGGATAGTACTCCAAACAATAGTATATTTATTTAACTGAGGTAATCCAACCAGGGGACGGACATTACTGAACTAAAACTAAAAATCATAACATAAACTAACAATTCAAACAAAACGCCCAAAATGGATGGATCAGTTGAATCATACCTAACACAAATCCAACCAGGTGGGTAGTGAATACCGCTATCCCTCCATGGTGGATGGGGAGGGGGGACCAGGGGGCTCATCTTCAGCTGCATCCATCTCATTCCATAGTAGGGTGCGTGTTAAGGCAGAGAGTAGGGGTGTGGGGGCATCAGCGGTATGGGGTTTGATATCTCTGATGACTGGAACTTCTGAATAGTTGTTAGCCATCATAATGCCAATGATGTATTTGGCCAAAGCGTCTTCAGCTTTGAGGCGGGCGTCTGGGAATTTAATGAACGTGGCAATGTTGGTTTGGGTTATTTTTGCTTTCAGGTTCCATACTACTGTTACCACATTCTGGATGGCTTCAGTGACGTTTTTGTGTAAAATTTTCATGTTGATCTTACTTTGTGCAGTAAGATCATTGGGGATAACATGAGGTGAAATTCCTCCTGTGAGTGCAGCCACAGAGATTGGCAGCAGCTTTGCGGAGTGGATGGCAATCTGGTGTGGTGGCTTCTTCTATTGCAAGCTGATGGTCGCTGTAGAACGGTTTGGCGTTAGGTTGCAGGATATATTCCTGAGGTGATAACTTTGCATCCCATTCTGCATTACATAGCCTTTCATCTTGCAGCGATGGTTCTTCAATGACGTTACCTGATTCATCAATTTCATCCAAATACTCCCATGGGTTTTGGTTGAATTGGATTGGGGAATTGGCATATGTATGAGGATTGGCTGTATTTCTGGATCTTCCTGAAATCAAACTGGCATCCAATCCTGCGCTTGATTGGAAGAATCATGCGTGGCCCTGGGGAAAGGTAGATGCTAATTGGTGGCTGTAGGTGCAGCTGCAGCATCAGGCGCTGGAGGAGGGGAAGGTAGGATTGTACCCCATGTTGGAGTTGGCGCAGGGTGGGCGGCAGATTGGTGGCCGTCAGACAAACTTTTGTGTTGGTGGAAGTTTCTAAGCATGGGCATTTGCATTTCAAGTGGTCTAACTCAAAACAGGATGGGCAAATCATCTATCTGCCCTCAACGCGGGCCCAGAACAGATGGTCAGGGGCAGATGGGATGGTGGCACAAGGGGAAATTGTTAAAGAAATTTTTGTAAATTCAGGGCTGATCGTTGCATATGCCCAAGGCCCAGCGTGGCGTGTGGCCCCATTTAGGACCACAAATTGTAAGATGGGGTTGGCGCCATAGGCTGTTAAACCTTCCATCAGCTCCTGGTGGAGCACTTTGGGGGGGAGGTGGGTGGGCAAACCAGCGAACTGGACACCAAGGTAGTGTCCGTTGGGAGCCAAGTCTGAGTTGTTGGGAGGGGAATATTATTAAATATTATTGGCACCATTGCCGCAGTGGCTGCATCAGCTTCACAGGGGAAGCCGAGATCAAAGTACCCCTTATAGGGGCAAAAGTTTATAAAACAGGCTGGTGTCATCATGACCTGAGCCATCTAATAATGGCTTGGTCATTGTAGGGGAAGAATTTCCCATATTCAACCCTAAGGATGAAATGCATGTTGCTCCAGGGGAGCACTAGGGGGCAGCAGGGCACCGCTTGGGTTTGGGTGAGATGGGCATCAAGATCCTTGGGAGGAACAAATTGTCCCAAGGTTTGGAATGACTGGGCGGGCCAGTCCAAGCGCGTTTTCCTGTTGGATGTAAAATGGAGGGGGAGTTTTGCTGCTGCCCCACGCTGAGACAGTCATCGGGGGATCCAATGACATTGGTGCAAGACTTCAGTGTGCGATTAAGTGTTTGCTTTTAATTTACCAAAATTAATTTGCTTGGAAAGTTATGCTGAGCAGAGAGCACTCCAAACAATAGTTATCGTATATAATCAAAAACTCTCATATCAACTATTGAGATGAATCCCCTAGTGGACAAGCATATGTACGAGGGTTATTTAGAATGTAAGGTCCAATTTCTTATAAAAAATATGAGGACATTCGGTCATTACTTTCTGGTTAACCCTCATATTATAAAGAATTAAGCTGGGTAATGTGATTATATCAAAATCCCAACACATCACTGGCTTAACTAGATTATTCAGTGATGAAGATTTTATGAAAGCATATGCTGCTTTGATTTTGACTGAGTCCAACAGTTTGGTTTAGTTTAGAGTTCCCTTAATTATCTCTTTCCTTGCTCAATAAATCTCTGGGCAATTCTTCTTCTTAGTTTGTTTCCTTTCCATGTCCTCCTCGCTTCCACCTCTGCAGAGTGCAGTTCCCACTGCCCCATGCCATGCCAGCTTAGTTCAGGTGTTGTTGCCAATAAAAGGTCTGGAAAGCCAGTTTTCCCCAGGTGAGGGTTATATGACACTTTGTCATTTAAAGGGTCTTCTTGGGTGGCTTCTTCAAATCCTTTGACCCTGCATTCCCCCAGGCTGGGCTTCATTTCTTTGGGCCTCTTTCTGATGGATCCAGTTTCAACCTGTTCTGATCCTGCCAATATGCTTGCTCATTCCAGCGCCTTGGGACTACTCATGGCAGACCCAATTTCAACCTTAGTTGGTAATACCAATGACTATGGTATTCTAAGTATTAACTCATCCCCCTCCTCATCACTTGCGTTGGGATTTTTGCCCATATTCCCAACCTGCAAGATTACCTGGTGTCACTAGGGGAAAATTCCCTAAGGCGAAGTGAATCAGAAATCGGTTGGCCCAAGTTTTTGAGGAACTACATTTGGGGGATATTGGGATATTCGCCTGTCTGTATCCATCAGGGATCAATCCAGATGAATACCTAATATCTCATCGGGTGGAGTGGCTGACGAAATAGGGGCATCTGATAGTGATTAACTATCAGATGTATCTATTGGGATTGGTCAGGTTTCATCACCAACTGATTGGGAATGAATAGTGAATTGCGAGGTGAGTGATGCTTCCTACAACTAGTGAATCAATCAGTTGGTTTGCGACCTTCCTTAAAGAATAACAAGTCCCATTACCTAAGCAGGTTGCTAGCCAATTATGGTCGATTCACTTGGATTGAGAGGAAAACGTTAGGGACACATTTTCTGACTCTTTCCATTTGAGGTCTCAAGGATGTCCAATGATGGAATCCTAGCCAGGATGGGGAAGACCACGCTGCTGGGATGAGTAAGGGTAATTCAACAGCAATGGGTGCCATTTCATTGAAGAGGTGTCAACCAAGGGTTAGATGGCTGAATCCCTTACTATATAATTCCCTAGGATTTACTAATATAAACATTGAAAAACCCCACATTGAAAAACATAGACATTAAAACATTATTATTAGATTTATTGGTAATATTGTTGATTTGGTTATAGTTAGATCATCAGCATCCAGTGTTAAATTCCATCTCAAGGATATTATTGCAGAAGGCAATAATTGGAAGACTCTCAGAGAGAAGAATAGAGATCTGAGTGGGGATCTAGAGACAAAGGGAACCATAAGCAGAGATATATGCCAACTGTGTGTTGGGCCAAAAGAGACTGTCATCAGGAGATCTTGACAAAGATTGGGTGGACAGTAATAAAGGGAATGAATCCCTATGAGAACGACTTGAAGTATTTATTAGGAAGTATTGGTTGAAGCGTTGGGCCTAATAATAGTTCAAACTCAACTACGGATAATAGTCTCCATACTATTATTGGATAATACATTCTATACAACGCGAGGTGCACGAGGAATTGAACCTGTGCAGGAAAAAGCTATTGGATTGATGACCAATAATCAACTTAGAGTAAATTTTTAAGTTGGTGCTCACTACAGGGGTAGTTGATTGAAGAATTAATTAACAATGTCATATAAAGAAGAAATGTGCAAGTTGTGGACTGAAATCGCCACAGTGAATCAGAATGCCTTAAACTCAGTGGACCATCAGGAGTTTGCGGCCTTGGATGAGCAAGCTATTAAGGTGGAGAAAGGAGTAGAAAATGTAGCCAACTTCAGGAATGAGTTACATGGCAAAGGAAACTAATTAAAGAAGAAAGAAGGAGACCTTATTTGAGAGGTCCTATTCATGAAAACAGAGCAAGAAGCAGATCGCGTTCATTTGAGAAATCTTAGTGTGGATATTGAGAAGTTGATGAAAGAAGTAGAGGACCTGAAGCCCACAAATCTGCATGTGAGCCCAATATGGCCAGTGATGCTGAAGAAAGAAGTCTTCATACAATACTTGGGAAGTCAAATACCCTTAGAAATATGCTGCCCGCCTTTGATGCTATTTTAGAGATGACGCCTGAAGTCACTCCACAAGTGAGCTGAGTAGCTGAACCAAGAGAATTGGCCCAAAAAGACTTGTATGAATTTAGAGCAACACCAAAATTGTCAACATTCTATTGGGATAACACCCCAGCATTTTTCTGACTATTCAACATGACTATGAATGGATACAGGGATCGTCAAAAGGTGTTGACGGTCATGAACTGTTTGGACACAGACTGCAAGAACCTAATGTTACCCCACTTGGATGGGGACAGCTGGTCAAATGCCAAGACTAAGGATGCCATAACGAAGGAGTTTGGGAGTCCAACATGCATCTCAAAATGCAAGCATGAATTTATGGGAATTAAATTCCATAAAGACAAGTCTCTTTATAGCTTTGCGGATCAATTTTACCAGGAGTTGCAGATCTTGGCTGGAGCAAAAGTTTTAAATGACTTTGATGCAAAAATCGCTTTGCAAGCGGCTCTTCAGCCCTATCGCGATTTGAATCAAATGATGTCTTCTGTATTTGCAACTGAGATAACTACCTCACAATTGGTAGATAACCTGAAAATTTTGGGAGTGACGTTCTTGCCCCAAATAGAAGCTTTAAGTCTAATCCAGTCCAAAATCCAAATCCCATGAAGGGAAGTGAAGGAGCAAGAGAGTTTTTTAACTGAATTGTGCCAGGAAATAAGCCAAAAGATTTCAGACGGTCAAATAAGAAAGATAAGGTCTGCTTCCAGTGTGGCAGGAAAGGACATTTTGCTGCACACTGCAAAAAGCCAAATGATCAAATTAACGTGGTCTAGGCTAAAGAAAACAGCAGCCACCAAAGATTTGGGAAAAGGCCCCACTGCCTAGACAAGGAACAGTCTAGAGTAGCAGAGAAAACTGTTCCTCCTGATATCATGAATGAAGAGATAGACATTAGCGATCTGTTCATACACGATGAGCAGGATCAGCTATACAAAGTGGTCAACATGGATATAAATGCTGTGACCAGAGCTTGGGTCAAGAAGATTGACCCTTAGTTAATTAAGGAAGTTGACCGGCTGTACGCCCAACAACTGGCAGAGAAGATTTGGACCGCTGAGAATCCTGATGAGTTTTACAGACGTTTGATTAGATGAGGTTAATCTGTTGGTCCCCCTTGGCGTGATAAAGGAATCATTTCCTGAATTATCGGCGCAGATTATTAATACCCTAGATTTGTCTAATAATGCCGCAATTCACTCAGTAAATACTCTATTAAAATACTCTGAGTGTACATATATAGATATCCAGGTGAATTGAGTGAGGGTGAGGGCAATAGTTGACAGCGGAGCGTCCATTGATATTGTGTCGCCCAAGCTGGTGAAGAGGATGAAGATCTTCTCAGACTTGGAACACAAGAAAGAATACGGAACATCTGGGCCAAACACCACTGTTTCCTGTGGAGCATATAGTGCACTGTCACTCCAATTTGGGTTGTTGGTGGTATCTGCACCAGTGATAGTTTTAGAGAACCAAAACTATGATATCATTATTGGAACGGAGTTTCTGCGGAAGTACAGAGTTAAATGTAACTTTGAGGATAATACATTGACCATCCTGGGTCAGACATTACCACTGGTATACCAGAAGGATGGTGAAGTTCCGTTGAATTGGAGAAACAACTTCATTAATCTGATATACAATGATGGCATTGTACCAATTCAATACCAATTAGTTGGTAGGAAGTAATGAGAGATGCCGGTGAAAATCCTAAAAACTAGGGAATTCCCTTAAGGATCAAGAAGGAAAGGACCATACCGTCCAGATCACAGATGATAGTTGACACAGGATTGATTTTAGAGATTCTGGAGCTGTTTTATGGAGAAGTTGGAAGCCCCTGGAAGAAGTCCAGAATGGAGCCATGGGTGGCTCTCGGGATAATCATGCCAGGCCATGGAGAAATACGAGTTCTCTTAGCAAATTTAAGCAAAAAACTGATGAAGATTAAGAGGAATCAAATCATCACGTTTATTCATTTAATCCTGACAGCAGAATTGAGATACCATGATTTTGGGTCTCTTGAGGAAATGGGTTTACTGGCTGGAGTGGCTGAAAGCATCAATTTATTGGTTGATTGAGAGCAGCTCGCAGATCTTTTAGAAGGGCAGAAAGAGGAGGTGCTCAAATTATTTGAGAGATATAGGGAAGTATTCGCTCAGTCTGATTATGATTTGGGATATGCAAGGCGTAATTTGCAAGGTTGACACTGGGGAAAATCTACTGATAAGGATGAGACCAATCCAAAGATCAAAAGCTGCTGAAGTGGTAGTGGAAGATGAGATCAGCAAACTAGTGAAGCATGGGCTTCTAGTTCCGTCATCAATTCCCTGGGAGAGTCCAATTCTGATTGTGAAGAATAAGGATGGATTGAACTGGGTGGTTAATGAATACTGGAGGCTGAACAAAATTACAAAGAAGGATTTTTATCCCCTACCGAGGATCAACAATGTGCTGGATTGATCAGGAGAAGCAAAGTATCTCTCCGCGATGGACATAATCTCAGGATACTGGCAGATCAACTTGCCAGAAGAAGACCAAGAAAAATGTGCGATTATCTCCACGCAGGGGTTATACCAGCTGACTGGGATGCCCCAGGGTCTTTGCAATGCGCCCGCGACATTCCAGAGGGCCATAGATGCGATGTTAAGTGACCTGAAGTTGTTGTGCATCCTGGTATTTCTAGATAATGTTAATGTGTTCAGTAGAACGTTTACTGATCACCTGCACCACTTGGAGGAAGTTTTAAGAGCAGTCTGCGGCTAATCTGAAGATTAAGCTAAGGAAGTGCCACTTCTTTAAGAAAGAGCTGGAATACCTGGGATTTGTGATATACACAAATGGATTGCAGCTGCAAACATTGAATATAGAAGCGATAGAGCGCATGGCTGTGCTGAAGAGTGTCTGAGACATCCAAGTTTTCCTTGGGATGGTCGGATACTACAGAAGATATATACATGATTTCGCCCAAATAGCCAAGCCTTTGTTTCATTTATTAATGGATCCTAAAAAGGATTCGTATGGAATGAAGAGGCCCAGGACTCCTTCGATGAGTTACGCTGGTATTTGGTAGATTTTACAATTATGAAATATCTGAATTTCAATTGGGAGTTTATCATTCAAACCAATGCTTCATTGATGGTGATTGGCGCCATACTGATCCAAGTAGATGAACTTGGGGACAAGCATCCAGTGGCGTATGTGAGCCAGATACTCTCAGCTGCTGAGAGGAACTACACTGTGACTGAGCATGAATGCCTTGCGGTCATTTACACATGTAAGCAGTTTTAGGTGTATGTCCATTTTATGCACTTTAAGGTGGTGACAGACCACTCTTTGCTGCATTGACTGCACAATCTATGGGTACTGGAAGGACGACTGGCCCGAAGGGCACTTAAGTTTCAGGCTTAAAATTTAAGTTAGTCCACCAAGTGGGGGCTTCTCACCAGAATGTTGATGGCTTATCGCAGTTACCAATGGTCCAGTTGGTATACTCGCAGGCGGATGATCTATTCCAGAGAATGGTCAAAGGAAGAATTGAGGATGAGCCTTGAGAAATCCAAGGTGCGCTTTGGAAAGTGATGGAAAACACTGAGACTATGGTCGGACAAGTATTCAAGATGATAAATGGGAAGCGTCTATTATTCCCAAAACCATCATAAAGAGCAGCAATAGTTCAAGCATCTCACAAGGCTAATGGTCATGAAGGCCTGAGAAAACAACCGGCCATATTTGCCAGTATTATTACTGGGAATCAATTAACTATGATGTCGCGGATCATCTGGCTTGTTGCGTGGAATGCCAACTTCATAAACACCACAAGAATACAAAGGGATACCTACTGATCCAACCTGGGTTTGCATGGCACATGGAGTCCATTGACGTGACGAGACCGCTGGCAATGAGCACAGGATGAGTCAAGTACATCATAGTAGCCATCGACCATCTGAAAAGATGGGTCAAAAAAAAGCCCTAACCAGAGTTGACGCTACCAGTACTGCGAGATTCATCCTGGATCAAGTAGTATACTGGCATGGATGTCCACAAGTCATACTGAGTGACAATGGGACCAACTTCACGTCTCATGTGATCCCAAGGCTAAATGAAATAATGGGGATCTGGGGAGTCATGTCAGTACCATACCAGCCGGAGATGAACGGACTGGTAGAATGGGTCAATTGAATGCTGACCGTGACGCTGAGGAAGCTAATCTCATGGATAACTTCCGCTTGGGGTGTGTACCTGAGTTTGGTGATATTTGCCTACAATATTAGTCATCATATGGTGATGGGGAAGACGCCATTTGAATTACTATATGGGAGGAAGGCCGCGTTGCTGCCAATATTATATTTGGTAGTAGAACATACATTGGGGATGAGTACTGAACAATACCTGAACTGACTGACAAGTATTCTGATTGATATGCAATCGCAAGCATTCAATACAACCTTGAAGAAATGGATATGAGCAAAATTGATGGATGACAATAACCGACTGGCATTAGAAGAATATTGAATAGTAGAAAAAGTCGCCTATTGCAATATGCATGGTTTCAGATGATGAAACAAATTGGATGCATTGTAGTCAGGTCCATTCAAAGTAATCTCCAAGATGGTGACAGATACTTACTCCATCAAGAATCTCTTGGATGGAGGAGTAGTAAATTGAGTCCACACTAAGTATCTAAAGCATTGGATAAAAGAAAAAAAGAAGAGTTCCTGAAGGACCAATGAACCATTAAGTTGGTCATGTCCTGATGATTAGGTCAAGTCTGAAAAAAGGACCTCTGAACCAATCTAGATAGTTAAGTTTGAAAAAAGGACCTCTGAATCATGGAAAACTGGTATGTTTAAGTGCCCAGGACCCAGTTTGGTGGAAAAGATGGACCTCTGAACTGATACAAGGTCAAGTCCTATAGAAAAAAAGAGAGAATAAAGATGAAAACTTGCTAAAAGATATTTGGAAAAAAAGAGATTTTAAAATGCATCAAAAAAGCATATTTTTTATAATTTATCTTTATTGGTCGTCCTCAGTATGGGGATGATTCCACCTATGTCGCCTCTTGGGGGAGGGAGGATGGATCGCGGTAGGACGAAATAGCCCATCAAAATCAATATGTGATTGGACACTTGCAAGGGCGAGACCTACACAAAAACACATTCTTTGAGCGGATGCTGAGCCCTGAGAAAATGTGACTAGGGGAAGGGAAATTGATATGTCAGAAGAAGCTAATCGTGAAACCCCGGAGTGGGGAGGAAAACAGCAATAGAAAAAGAGGCAGTCAGGGAATAACCCAGAGTAATCCTGATAAGGCATGGTGCCAGAAGATTTGCCTTGAGCGCCTGCCAACGGGCTTCATCAAGGACACCGGACATGTGAGCTGGCAGCAAAGAAGGAATACTCAATGGGGGTTGTCAAATAATGCCCCCAATTAATGCCATCAATGGAAGATAGCAATGAGAAGCTCCAGAGAAGAGGTAGTTGTGCAAAGAGCAGATTGCATCTTGCAAATGATGACTACAGGCTTCACAGAAGCCAAAGCTGAATGACTGATGGAAGCCAGGTGAGTCTGGAAGCTTTGTCGACCAACTTCGAAGAACTTGTCCAGCAAAGTGGAGAGCATAAGTGGCAGTATCCCAATCCAGAAGGTTGTCCAGATCAGAGAGATTCAGCACTAATGTCAACGCCTCAGTAAATTGGGCCCAGAATTCAGCATAGGGGAGCTTGAAGTTTATGCTTTTCCCAATTGAGAGCTCAGAAACCAGTACAGCGGGTCTGTAGAATTGACTGAGTCAGAAGAGGAACTCAGGGAGTAATTCTGACCCAGCCTAAGAAAAAACAATCCAGAGTGACCGGCATTATCTCTGGAGCATTGACAAAGATGTTTGGAGCATCAGTGAAAGGAGCTGAATCCAAGAGGGTTTCAAAGTCCAACTTGGGAATAGACTGCAAAGGAAGAGTCAGCTGAGAGTTGTTTGAAACAATGGCCAGCCTAGTTTCAGAGGGATTGGTTACTGTTTCCAGTAATTCAATGGAAGGACTAGCCACTTGTGCCAGACTAGGCGTATGAGTCCTGGAGGGACCATAGAAGAGGTTCCATTGAGCATCCCAACTCATCTGCTGGAAGAGGCGGAGGTCTGGATCTGACAGACTGTTAAGGAGCTGCTAGTAGCAGGATTCTGAATTTAACATATGAGCTGGACTAGAGGGGGATGTCAGACTTATATAAAAGTTGACATTATGCACTCTATAATCCATTAGGCTCCAATTTTGGGGAAAACAATCTCAAAATTAATGGGATAAGCTTTCCAAGGGAAGAATTAAGAATGAATTACAGCCAAGAGGTTATGAGCAAAATAATGAGGTGAATAGAAATAAGTATTCTTAATTAAGCCGTGAAATGAACATTGATGGCAAGATTTCCTGTATAGGACAAGGAGAGAATCAGGAATTCAAGGTCGCCAGACCAAGAATCCTGAATATGACAATGGTTCATATGCTCTGAGGGGGGAAACCAGAAACTGGGACTAATATTGTCACAAATAAATTAATTAGCCTGGCATGACAGAAGGTCATGGGGACCGTGCTCTGAGTTGGTGGTAGCAAAGAGGAAGAGGAGGGACGTTGTATGACAAAGGTCATCCCAAGCAGCTTTTAGTATTGATGAGTGTACTCCACTTGGATCAATGAAATATTCAACCGGGTGTCCAAAGCAGTGTTCTCATGCCCTGGTCCTTTTCTCAATGGAAATCTAGGCAAGAGGGGGATGTGTTGGGCTTTTTGCCCATATTCCCAGCCTGCTAGATTACCTGGTGTCGCTAGGGGAAAATTCCCTAAGGCGAAGTAAATCAGAAATTGGTTGGTCTGAATTTTGTAGGAACTACATTTGGGGGATTTTGGGATATTCGCCTGGTCGTATCCATCAGGGATCAATCCAGATGAATACCTAATATCTCATCGGGTGGAGTGGCTGACAAAATAGGGGCATCTGATAGTGATTAACTATCAGATGTATCTATTGGGATTGGTCAGGTTTTATCACCAACTAATTGGGAATGAATAGTGAGTTGAGAGGTGAGTGATGCTTCCTACAACTAGTGAATCAATCAGTTGGTTTGCGACCTTCCTTAAAGAATAACAAGTCCCATTACCTAAGCAGGTTGCTAGCCAATTATGGTCGATTCACTTGGATCGAGAGGAAAATGTTAGGGACACATTTTCTGACTCTTTCCATTTGAGGTCTCAAGGATGTCCAATGATGGAATCATAGCCAGGATGGGGAAACCATTGCTGCCAAGACGAGGAAGGGTGATATAATGGCAATGGCTGCCATTTCATCAAAGAGGTGTCAACCAAGGGTTAGATGGCTGAATCCCCTACTATATAATTCTCTAGGTTCCACTTTAATAAAAAATATTGAAAAACCCCACATTGAAAAACACAAACATTAAAACATTATTATTAGTTTTATTAGTAATTTTGTTAATTCAGTTATAGTTAGACTATCAGCATCCAGTGTTAAGTTCCATATCAAGGATATTATTGCAGAGGGCAATAATTGGAAGACTCTCAGAGAGAAGAGTAGATATCCAAGCGGGGATCTAGAGATGAAGGGAATCACAAGCAGGGATAGCTGCCAACTGTGTGTTGGGCCAAAAGAGACTGTCATCAGGAGATTTTGACGAAGATCTGGTGGACAGTAATACAGGGAACAATTCCTTATGAGAATGACTTGAAGTATTTAATTGGAAGCACTAGCTGAAGCGTTGGGCCTAATAATAGTTTAAACTCAACTAAAAATTGTAGTCTCCATACTTTTATCAGATAATACATTCTATACAACGTGAGGTGCATGAGGAAATTATTCTGTGCAGTAAAAAGGTTACTAGGTTGATGACCGATAAAAAACTTAGAGTAAATTTTTATAACTTGTTAAGTGGGACCACAACTGATGCATATGATTATGGACAGATATAGATCAATCTTTAACTATTTTTTCATCATTTTTCATCATTTTTTATCTTTTTATATTTTTCTTTTTGCAGTGGGACTTACCCTATTATTAGGTTGAGAGGTCCATCTTTTCTTTTCCCCTACTCTGGTTCAAAGGTTCGTTATTTGAACTTAACCAGCTATCATGGTTGAGAGGTCTATTTTTAAGACTAAACCAATATTATGGTTCAGCGGTCCCCACTTGGGACTTGACCAACTCTTATGGTTCAGTGGTCCCCTCTTGGGACTTAACCAACACACCAGGACTTAATCAACTCTTTTGGTTCAGTGGTCCTGCAGGATCATTGAAATTTTCTCCTTTAGACTCAATAATTCAAGTTTAAGTATTGACCTTCTTTCCCTATATGACCATCTGTGAGTTTTTAAGCGTATAAGCAACGATCACTAATTTGGAAATACTCTCAATTGGTCTCATTCATTGGGCCTTAATTATCAACTTGTCATTACTTTTGATAAGTCCTAATTCCAAATAATCCTTCAGCATCTGGTACTTGAGTCCTTGTATCGCATAAAATACAAAACTTTGCTAATCACCAGTTCAATTCATATATTCTTAAATTTTCTCCTTAAACTTATTTTTGGCATTCTTCAACGTCCATAATTTTTGATTAATTCCACTTACTTATCTGAAAAATCCTGTAATTGTGCGGATTGATATAGAAACATCAACTTCATCCAATTTCAACTTGAATTAGTTATCTTCATCCTCAGCATTTCTTGCCCTATTCATTGTTTTATTAATATAGGATTAAGCAAATTCCTTTAAACTCTCTGGATAAATCGCCTTACTTTTTGACCTCATCTAATTCCTCATCTAGTGCGTTGTACCTTGGGACTATTTCCAGAAGACCCAGTTCCAACCTGAGCTGTCCCTGCCGGCAACATTTTTCATCTAAACACCTTGGAACTATTATCAGCAGACCCAGTTTAAACCTAAGCTGCCCTGCTGACACTTATTCATTCTAAGAAGATTTACGGTGGAACAGGTTCTCTTGCAGTACTAGTTTGTTCTGCATCTAGATTACAAAACCTTTTCCTGAATCTTGAGAAACTTCATTCTCCTTTTGAGGCATAATAGATATTCACATCTCTCTTTGTCTTCTTGCTTTGACTTTGGGCAGTAAGATATCAGATCAAGCCACTATTTTGATGGTAATTTTTTTATTTATTAATCCAAATTGATTCATCTGTCTTTTCTCCATCAAGATTATTTTTGTTTATTGGCGACTTTTCCATTAATTTCTAAAATGTTCTTTATTCTCGCTGTATTTTGATCCTTATTGGCTGTATTTTCATCTTCATCATTATTAACTTGTGTCATCAACTTCATCACATTCTTCTTATTGAAAAGTTTCTAATTTCATCCAAACCTTCCTTAGTTCATCTGATATGAAATTAAACAAATATCTTCTTCTATAAAAATTTTGCTTGAAATCTCAACTACTTCTGTATTGATTTCTTCAAAAAAGATGGTTTAAAAAACATATACCCCTGTAAAGAGCACCAAATATTAATTTTTTGGGGCATTTACTCTTTTCTAATAGAAGCTTGCTTCAGATCCCTTTATTAATGCACATGTTCTTTTGCATGCGTTGTCTGAACTTTTTATAGTAAATTAAATTGAGCAGTAATAGTATGAAGAATATTAATCTAGTAGATTTTCTGATAGGCAAGATGATTATTAGGCCTAACGCTAAACTGGTACTTATCCTAATCTTGAATTTTCTCTAATAAAGATAAGGTCTTTTTCTCTCTTCTGTTGAACTTAACCTAGAATCAGGTTCAGTGGTTCTTTTCTCTCTTCTGTAGAGCTTAACCTAGGTGTAGGTTCAGAGGTTCTTCAACCTTCTCATCATGCAGAGTCCACGGAGATAATAAAAAAGATATACAAAGGATTTTTATCCTCCCAAAACTCTAGTGTCAAGAATAAAATAGAACGGTTTAGTTTATGTAAGTATTTGAACCTTTCTTATCTAATAATTTTTATATCTGTTTTATTTAGAAAAATTTAAGAGAATTTATAAGGGAACTTGGCGCCAAACTCTTCTGTTGGCATCCCAATTAGAAATGGCAGCCGTTGCTGATGAATCAACCCTTTAGGGTTGCTCAAAGTGATAATCTTACTCATCAGTTATATTCAGATTTTCTTGCTAACCTCAATATGACCTCTTTTTGGTTAAAACAAAGATCATTTCACAATGTCTTCACTCAACCCATTATTTTACCATTATTAGGTTAATAACCTGATTAGGTAATGAGACTCTTACCCATATAAGCAGGTTGCAATTTCAAAAAGGTTACCTCAAATGTTAGTTTATCACAGTTGGCATCACTCGCCTAGCAACTCATAAACCCCTTAGTCAATTGGTAACTAAATCTATCAACTCCTATAAGTTAATTAAGTTATTAATAATAAATTTGACAACCTAACCACTTGTTTATTGCTGGGGATCACCCCAAAAAATATTTAAAATCTGGAAGATTAAAACCCAGCAAATTGCTAAATATACATTCAGTATAGTAATCCAAATAATAATATATCTTTTGCTTTGATAACTAAAAAGAGAAGCCAAATTCAGATTTTTTAAAAAAAATACAAAAAATGACTGCTCAATCAAGCAAAACTTACTGATGTTGATGCAATTGACACCTGCTGCCCCAGCTTGTGGTGTTGGTGCGTCGCCATCTGACATCTTTTGGCCGCTGCTGAAGCACACCCAGGCTGGCTCTGCTAGCCCTTCCAATGCTACTGGGCATTATGTCCCCCCTCAGGACTTGAACCACCCACCTCACAAGCTCCTAGGCGGTGCTCTGGAGCCCTTTGGTGCTCCCATGGAGAAATTTTCATTTTGGCCTCTGTGTCAAATATGAGAATCTCTTCTTATATGCAAACGCAGCCATCATTGAGATGGCCTTGGCAGTTTTAAACCCACCATCATATTGATTTCCACCCATTTATGGGGTAATTTGACCTCAGCTTCCACTATGAAGCCAATGCAGAATCAGCAGCCAAGCTGCCTTAATCATAAAAAAATCCCACTTCCCACGCTACTTACCTGACTCCTGGAGGAGGCCACTTTGGTGGTCCAGTTTGTCATGTTGCCCTCCCACCTTTCCCCTGTATGCATCCACCAAAAGCTCATGGAGGGGTTGGCCATTTACATTGCATACCCCATGCTGCAATCTGTGGTTCCAAATGGGGCAGATCATCTGGAAAGGCCTTGTGCCTTTGTGATGATCTGCCCATTTCATCACAACACCCAGCTTGTGATTCCCCCTTTCACGATAATCAGATCTGCCCCTGATCACCCATTCTGGGAATGTTTCAAGAACAGCTGTAAATTTTGCCCCTTGTGTTTTGAACTTGACCATTTGAAGCGCAGTGCCCCATGGTTTCCACCTCCACCACTCCCTCTGCTCCCCCTCTGGCGCTTCCCTGGCTGCCGCCTTGCCCCAATTCTCTGAATGGGGCTCAATCCTTGTTGAAAATCCTAGGTTCTTAACTGATTGATAGTTCCTAGGATGGTAACTTCACAGGTTCAGTGTTGTGCAATCCTTCACTTTGTCTGATAATATATATTCAATTGATAATAATATGAAAACTATTATCCTTAGTTGAAAATATCATTAGTGTTGGGTCTAGTGCTTGACCATTATTTCTCCTCGAAATACTTAAGTTGCCCTCAATAGGGATCAATTCCATTATACCGCCTGACTTTATCCAAGCTCAGATCCTAGTTTATGGCCTCTCACTGAGACACTTGGCAGCAATTCACATCTTAGCTCAGCTTCTCTTCTCTGGATCCTCAATACTTACTCTTTAGGATAAAGAGTCTACTATTAAAGCACACAGCAATAATTACCTTGAAGAAGAATAGAAATAATGTTTAATCTGCTAACGTATATTATGATACTCTAGCAATTTTTGTTTTTATTAAGTAAATTCTTAGGGAAATTTACAGTGAGTATTTGGCGCCCAACCCTCAGTTGGCACCTCAACAATGAAATAGCAGCCGTTGCTATTGAATTACCCATCCTTGTCTCATCAGAAATGGTCTTCCCCATCCTGGATAGGATTCCGTTGTTGGACATCTTCAAGACCTAAAATGGAAAGAGTCAGAAAACATGTCCCTAACATTTTCCTCTTGATCACAGTGAACAAACTATATTTGGCAAGCGACCTTCTTAGGCAATGGGGCTTGTTACCCATAAATGCAGGTTGAAAACCGACTGATCAATTTGTTAGTCGCAGGTGGCATCACTAACCTTGCAACTTTATCCTTAAATTCCCAATCAGTCAGTGATGAAACCTGATTAATCCCAATTGGTACACCTGATAGATTAATCATCAATCAACTATTAGATGACCCCATTTGTTAGCAACTCTATCATTTATGATCTTAAGCATTCACTCAGATTATCCTCAACAGATCCAAACCAGGCGAATTATCTAAAATCCCCCATTTTTGTTAACCCAAAAAAAGGTCAACCAATATCCAATTCACTTCGCTATAGGGAATTATCCCTAGCGCCCCCTGGTAATCTAGTCAGTTGGAAATGTGGGAAAAAATCCCAACAAATCACCCTCTTGCTTAGATTTTCAGCGAGAAAAGGATCTGGACAGGAGAATACTGCTTTGGACATTAGGTCAAATACTTCTTTAGTTCAAGTGGAATATGGTCAATTGGAACTCAACACTGAACAGGATGACCTTTGGCATGAGGCTCTCTTCCTCTTCCTCCTCTCTACAACATACTCAGAGAATGATTCCCATGACTTCTGTCATGCCAGGCTGATTGATTTACTCATGACAATATTAATCCTGGGATTTTTTCCCCATCAGGGCATATGACACATAGTCATACTCTAGATTCTTTAGTCTGGCATCCTCAATTTCCTGATTTTTATCATCTTTGACAGGAGAATCTATCTGTCTATGTTCATTTCATGGCACAATCAAGAATGTTCTTTATATTCGCCCCGGTTATTTTCTTGTAATAACCTCTTGGCTCATATCAATCTTAGTTCTTCTCTGGAAAGCTTGTCCCATTAATTTTGAGATTATTTTCTCCAAAATTAGAGCTTAATTGATTTTAGAGTGCATAATGTAAACTATCATAAAAGCTTTACATCCTCCTCTTGTACCACTCACATATCAAATTTGGAGTCTTGGTACCAACAACAGCTTAATATCATGTCTGATAAAGACCTTTGGCACTTCCAGATGATGAGTTGATATGCGCGTTGGAACCTCTTCTATGGTCCTTCAAGGACTCATACTCCCAGTCAAATACCTGTGGCCAGTCCTTCCATAGAATTACTGGAAATGGTAACCAACCCCAATGAAAACAGGTTAGCATTTGTCTAAATGACTTGTGACAAATTCTTCCTCTGTCATCAATTACCAAGCTAGATTTTAAACTCTCCTGGATCTAACTCAATTCACAGATTCTCCTACCATCATCATTGAACCTCCAGGAGCAATGCCATCCACTCTTGATCAACCGTTTCTCACCAGATTGGACTTTCTTCTGGAGTTCCTTTTCTGACTTGTCCAGTATTACAAGCCATCTGTTTTGGCCACCAAACTAGTATTCAGAAACAGCAAATATTTCGAACTCCCCTCTTCAAAATTAAGGGCCCAAGTAAAAAAGGCTTTGTCCATAGTTCTGAATTCCTCCAATCCCAAAAACATCCTAGATTGAGATGTTGCAGCCTATACTCTTTGTTTTGTCAGTCAAACTCTTTGAAGTTGGGCCATGAAGCTTCCAGCCTTTCCCAGCTTCCATCGCACTTTCTGCTTCAGCATCTGAGAAGCTCATACTCATCACTTGCAGGATGTCATTTGCTCATTGCACAACTATCTCTTTTCTGGCACATCCCATCGGTATTATCCACTGATGGCTTTGATAGGGGGCATGAATTGGCAACCCCCACCTAGTATCTCATGCTTGTTGATGGCCCATATATTCAGTGCTCTTGATGAAGCCCATTGGCATGCGCTCAAGATCAATCTTCCAGCTCTGGTGCCATATCAGGATTACTTAGTTTTATTCGCTGACTGCCTTTTCTTGTACTGTTGCTACCCTCCCCACTCAAAGTATTGCTTTTTGGCTTCTTCTGACATTTCAATTTCCCTTCCCCTAGTCACTTTCTCTCAGGGATCTGTGTCCGCTCAATGAACTTGGTTTTGTGTAGGTCTAGCCCTTGATAGCATCTGATCTCACGTGGACTTTAACAGGTTATTTACTCCTACTGCGATCCATCCCCCTACCCTCAAGAGGCGACATTGGCAGAATCATCCCCAAATCAAGGGTAACCAATAAAAAATATAAAATATAAAATATATCAATCTTTCTATGCATTTTTTATTGATTTTTTTCTATAATTTTATCATACTTTTTATTTTTTCTTCTTTTTTTCTATAGAACATGACCTTTTTTCAGTTCAGTGGTCCATCTTTTTATCTTATTCTCCCAAACTGGATCCTAGATATACTTAGACCTACCAGTTTTCTATGGTTCATAGGTCTTACTTTTTAAGACTTAACCATCTAGTTTCGTTCAGCACTCCTTTTTTGGACTTAACCAAATCATTAGGACATAACCAACTTAATGGTCCAGTGGTCCTTTGGGAACACTTTTTTTATTATTTTTTTCATTAATCCATTGCTTTAAATACTTAGCAAGGACTTAATTTACTATCCTTCCATCCAAGAGTTTCTTGATGAAGTAAGCATCCATAGGCACCTTGGCAATAATCTCAAATGGACTTGACCACAATGCATTTAATTTGTTTCTTCTCCCAAAACCATGTGTATTGCAATAGGCAACTCTTTCACCTATTTGGTATTCTACTAAAGCAGGTTGGTTCATATTGTCCATCGTTTTTGCTCATATCCTTTTCTTAAAAGTCATATCAAGTGTTTGCAATTGCATTTCAACCAGGATATTTGTCAATTGGTTCAGGTACTGATTGGCACTCATCCATGATGCTGGTTTCACCACCAAATATAAAATGGCGGCAACGTGACCTTCCTCCCATATAGTAACACAAACGGCGTTTTGCCCATTGCCATATGATGACTAATATTGTAGTTGAATGTCACCAAACTCAGGTACATTCCCCATGAAGAAGTTCTTACTGCGACCAGCTTCCTCAGTGATGTGGCCATCATACCATTAACTAGTTCCATCAGTCCATTCATCTCTGGCTGGTAGGGCACATAATTGATTCCTCAAATCTCATTATTTTATTTAATTTCAGGATCACATGAGATGTGAAATTTGTCACATTGTTGCTAAGCAGGACCTGCGGGCATCCATGTCAGTGTACTACTTGAATCAGGATAAACTTTGCAATACTGGTAGCAACTACTTTTGCCAGAGCCTTCATCTCAACTCATCTCATCATATGATTGATTGCAACTATTATGTACTTGACTCCCCCTGTGCTCATCATCAACGGTCCCATCATGTCAATGGACACCATATGGCAAGCAAATCCAAGGCGGACCAGTCAGTATCCAGAAGTATTCTTATGTGGCTTGTGCAACTGGCACTCCACACAGCAAGCCATATAGTCCAAAACATCATAGTTGAGTGACTCCCAGTAGTACTACTAATATATGGTCATTTGTTATTCTCAGGCCTCCGTGCCTGACAACCTTACGAGCGGCTTGAGTGATAGCTGCTCTTTTCAATGGCTTTCTGAATAGTAACCGCTTCCTTTAATCATTTTGAAAACGTGTCTATCCATGGCCTCAGTGTTTTCTATCACTTTTAAAAGTGCACCATGGATTTCTTGGGGCTCGTTCCCAATTTCTCCATTGAACATTCTCTGGAATAACATATCTGCCTGGTGGTATACCATCTGGACCATTGGTAACCGCAATGAGCCATCCACATTCTGATGAGAGCCACCACTTGGTGGATAATATCATAATTATAAGCCTGTAACTTCAATGCCCATCAGGCCATTCATCCTTCTGGTTCTCATAAATTGTGAAGCCAATGCATTTGAGTGGTCCATCACCACATTGAAGTGCATTCCATGGATGTACACCCAAAACTGTTTACAGGAGTATTGACTTCAAGGCATTCATGTTCAGTTACAGTGTAGTTCCTCTCAGCGGCTGAGAGTGTCCAGCTCACATACTTCACCAGATGTTTGTCCCCAAGTTCATCTAATAGGCTCAATATGGCGCCATTTGCCATCAACGAAGCATCAGTTTGTATAATAAATTCTCAATCAAAATTTGGACATCTTAAAATCAGAGAATCTATCAGGTACTGGCGTAACTCATCAAAGGATTTCTATGATTCTTCATTCCATACAAATCCTTTCTTCAGATCCTTCAACATATGGAATAAGGGTTCAGCAATTCTGGCAAAATCCTGAATACATCTCCTATAATATCTGTTATAAAATTGGCACAATAATTGAAATACGCCATAAGGGATCTTGCACAGGGTTCAGCCCACTGAGCAATAGGACCAATGATATGACTATCGTTGCCCTTGGAAGCAACAGAATAAACTTAATTTAATTATATGGAGCACTTGCTCCCACTACACTATATTTTATATAATATAATAACCCAGCGGATCCTTGCTGTTTCGCTCACTCTTAAAACTATTAACAACCTCCCTTCTATGATCATCTCATCTTGCTTATATCGTAGTGACTTTGGATGATACCACTTTCATGCCTTAGTAATTAACTTCGCCATATCTCATTAGTTCTGCCAATTCTTCATTTGTTAAATTCACAATCACCTAATTCAAGGCAATTTCCCAACAACCCAATATCGCCTTATTTTGAGGCACTCAAAAATCATACTCATATCTTTTTAAGCACTAGTGGTGCCAAACCCAAAAGGGGGAGCCGCCATGCATCCTAATAATCATACTCATATCAACTCGGTGGATTCTATCCATTCTGACATATCAACTTAGGGCTTATCATCCAGTTATATCAGAATCATGACATTATCCCCCCTTTGACTGGATGATAAGGCTCCTATTGCTTATACGCCTGGAGGAACTTCGCATGCACTCAGTTGATGATCCATCTGCTAGCAGGGTCCTTGATAGTATATGCATCCATACCTATCTTCTCAATAACTTTGAATGGCCCAATCCAGATACTGGCCAAATTGTGTTTCCATCCAAAACCATGTTGATCGTAGAATAGGACCATATCCCCATCTTTGAACTGAGCTAGTCCACTTCGCCGGACCTGATCAGTAGCCTGGGTTTTGAACTTTCTTGGCTATGCTGAACGAGTATGCTTTGGTTTGTAATTAAATCAGCATACTTGTTAGGGCAGTTGTCACGAAATTGACCATGGGCTCCTCTAGTGTGCCAGGCCAACCAGTATGAAGACTGGTGGCCCTTTGCTATTTCACATTCATTGGCATACCAACCCCTATAAGTTCTGCGTCCAACCTACCAACTAAGCACCAACAGCTTCGCCTTTAGCCCCAGGCATCATTGGCATGTGCCCCGGAAAGTCCTGCCCCCTTCCTGGGTGGCTCAGGCACTTCCCGCGCTGCCCCCCACTAGGGTTGGTGGCTATGCAGCTCATCCACTGGTAGCCAGCTGGTCAGGTTCCCGCTGAAACCTCATAGAGAGGAGGTATGGGAGTCGGCAGCACCAGCCACTCCAGGCTTGATTACCCGCGCCTATTGGGGATCCCTAGTCCTATCTACTCCTACTCTAGCTGCTCTAAGCCACTATCAAATAAAAGTAAGATTGATGCAAGAGAGATGTTTATTAGAGGGAATGAACGACTATTTTTACTACTTTCAGGGCTACAGCGCCCAAGTGCTCTTTAGCCAATCAACTACTGGAAAACCCATCAGCCTCTTGATTCCAAACCGCTATAAGATCATAAACTATTCATTCATACTTCATAGCGATTCCCTCCAGATCTGCTCATCTGATCACCAAATTTTTAATATTAGGTCAATCCATCCTCAGCATAAGTCGCTGGTCAATTATATATAAACTTATAAATCATTAGGACTTTGAGCATCCTCAGCATGAGCCGCTGGTGCTCCAAATTAGTCAGTGGAACCATTTCGGACTATTTGTATTGGATTCATCAGCTTTCCGCTGAAAACTCCACAATGATATTCAGATGGCATTTCAGCAGTGAACGCATCTTCTGATGAGCCTAAACTCAATCAAATATATAACATTAAATAGTCTTAAACTAGGCGATTAGCTGCAATTATGCCCGACTAACCAAAACCCCTAATTCAAATACTACCAGAAGGATCTATTTGGTTAAAATCCTGACAGCGGTCAAATAGCGTTGCAGATCCCTTCCCCCAAAGTCTCTACACAAGCATATATTAGCACAGTCAAAGCGGGGTGCCATCCATAAAGCAATTGGAATGGGCTTTTCTCCATGGCAGAATGATAGCTAATATTGTAGGAAAACACCACGGTAGAAAGGAGGGTCCTCCAATCAGAGGGCCTATTTATAACCAACTTCTAATGTATGTTCACCAGGGTCCCATTGACCCGTTCAACCATTCCGTTGAACTCAGTGTGATACGGGGTTGTTAGAACCCCGCGGATGGTCATCATTTCGTTGAGCTTGGGAAGTATGTGAGAGGTAAAATTAGTACCATTGTTGGTGAGGATAAACTACGGGCAGCCCTGACGCTGAATGATGCACTCAATTACAAACTTAGCCACAGTAACTGGCCAGGTCCCAAATGGCCCACGCCTCAACCCACCTGGTCAAGTGGTCAATTGTCACCAGGATATACTTGGACCAGTTAGCTCCTGTTGGCAGATGACCAACGACATCCAGGGAAACCATGTACCAAGTAAAGTGTGGCTTCACTAACCGGTATGAGGTCTTCTGGTGGAACGGCTTATCACTTGGCACTGGTGACAGGAGGTGATCTTATCAAGCACATCAAAGTTCATGCTTTACCAGTAATACCGAGGTTGCAATAATTCCTAAATCTTGCGCACGCCACCATGCCCAACTGCCTTAAGTGCACTCATGATAATGTTAGGCCTCGGTGAGGGTCGCGGAAAGTTTTTTTGTGGAGTTTTCCAATCTGCTTGTACAACTTGCCATTCCACTAGAAAGTATTGGCTTGCATTTTATTCAACGCCTTGATGAATTATGGCGGCTCATCATCATACTTTCCGCTGAGCTTCTTGTCATACATAATATCTCTCAGATCTGCTTTAACTGCAATAGTTGGTAGCCTCGACAAGCAATCAGCATTCTGGTGTTTTGCTCCTGGTCAGTGAAGGATCTTGAAGTTGTAAGCCTTTAGTTTAAGGGCCCATCAGGCTAGATGACCCTCCGGCTCCTTAAAGTTCTGCAACCAGTGTAATGAGGCATGATCCATTACAACTTTAAACTTTACACCATGCAAATATACTCTGAATTGCTTATATGCATAAATCACTGCTAAGCACTCCCGCTCAGTCACAGTACAATTATGTTCATGGCTATTCAGGCTCCGGCTGCAGTACGCCACTGGGTGCTCCTCCCCTTCATCATCTTTTTGGGACAGAATTGCCTTACAGCGGAAAGAATTGCGTCCATATGTACAATAAAACCTTTTTTGAAATTTGAGTAGCGTTGCACTGGCGTATTAATCAATGCTGTTCAAAGAGTATCAAAGGAGCGTTGACAGAGTTCCGTCCATTTGAATGTGGCATCTTTCTTTAAAAAAACAAACAGCGGACCTCCGATACAATTAAAGTTTGGTATGAATCAGTGATAGTAGCCAACCATCCCTAAAAATACTTGTATATCTCACTTACTGCTTGGTGTAGTCATTTTCCAAATGGCCTCCACCTTAGCTGGTTGGGGCCTCAACCCTGCTGCATCAACTACAAAACCAAGGTACTCTAGCTGATCCTTAAAAAAGTGGCATTTCTGAGGTTTTGTTTTGATGTTGGCCTCAGACAATCGGCGGAATACCTCTTCCAAATGGTTAAGGTGCTCATAAAATGTGCGGGAGAAAACATTAATATTGTCAAGGTATATGAGAATACAGGACATCTTCAGGTTGCCAAGGATAGTATCCATCGCCCGTTGAAATGTAGCTGGGTCATTACACAGTCCTTGGGGCATACATGTTGGTTGAAAAAACCTTTTTGATGTGATAATGGCACATTTCTCTTGTTCCGCCACAGGTAACTCAATCTGCCAATAGCCAGATATCAAATCCATTGAAACAAAGTAACGCGCTCCTTCAAACTGGTCCAGAGCATCATCAATTCGTGGCAAGGGGTATGAGTCTTTTTTTTGTAATGCTGTTGAGCTTGCAGTAGTCTAAAACTACCCAGTTGGTCCCATCCTTCTTTTTGACAATTAGGACAGGGAAGCCCATGGGCTCTTCGATGGTTCAAGCATTCCTTTCTCTAGCAGCTTATCAAATTCTGCCATGACAACTTCTTCAGCTGTTCTAGATCGGTGGATCAGCTGAGATCTTATGGGGGGATGATCCCAAGTATCTACTCGATGGATCACTCCCCGCGCAAACCCTAAATCATCATAAACAGCAAAGATCTCTTTGTATCTTTGAAATAAGGCTTCCGCTTGATCTCTGTCCTTCTGTTAATCCCAATAAATTCTCACGCGGTACAACTGCCATTATGCCAGGCTGTGTTTTGATGGGCAGACCAAATTCATTCAATGAACTAGACTCATGAGCCTGGAAGATCTCTTTAACTGGGATGAAATGTAAATACGCCACTGTTTGGTGTCAGCGGATTTGCATTGGTTTATCCTGAAGATTTGCTACCAAGACCTTAATCTCCCCATGTCCCAGAAGTATAATGCCTGGGGCCACGTGGGGCTTGAGCCATAATTGTTGATAAGGCCCAATGACCTCCCCATAAAGCTCAGCAGGCACTTCCACTTCTAACTCGGTGTTTATGATTACTTGGTGTCCAGAGAGAATAGATATAGGGCCCGCAGCTTTAAGTGGTAGCCCTTGATACTCATAAATTTGATGAGGAAGAGCCTGGGTCTTGATCTTTAGTTGATGATAGCAAACCAAAACCACTTCATCACCATATACAAGGTTATTGTAACTCATGTGTATGGAATCCTTTGGCATTCCGCTGGAAGTGAAGTAGATTGGGATCCACTGCCCCATAATTTTTAAGGTCTCTGATGTCATATCAACAACAGCCCTGAAGTGGCGCATAAAAGCAGTTCCAGTTAACAGGTCATAGTTATTGTTTGGTAACACTATAGCTGGGGCTACAATGACAATTGACCCAAACTGCAAGGATAGCGTGCTATACGCTCCTTCAGAACTGTGCTTTCTGCGCCTGCAGTCCCATACACCATATGATGCTCCACGTTAGGCTTTAACTGCAACTTTGACACCAACTTTGTGGATACTATGTTAATTGGGGCACCTGTATCGATTTTTTCACAAACTTGGGTTTTGCTATGACAGTGTCACAGTAAGTACAATCAGAGTAAGATGAATCTGATTGCTTTAAGGCATGGATATTTAACGGATCTCTTTTTCCAATGAAGCTCATAATACCCCTCCCCACTTTAAGGTATTCTTTAACAATAGCCTCCACAGAGAGGGCCACATTTACCCCTTTCCAAGAGAAGCACATCAGCTAATGGATCTGGTTCATCTATAGAAAGGTGATCGATCATTTGATAAGCATAAGGCTTTGATTGCTCCTGAGAGCCTGCTTCCACCATGTCCCTGAATTGCCTTCGTGTCAGCAAATTAACCCTTCCAACTGGTTGCTGATATAAAAAGGCGTCATCATACTGAGGAACTTCTGCTGAATGTACAGGAATAGGTCCTGGTGGGACGTTTTGGGTTAGGATAGCAGAGGTAGAGAGTCCCATCTCTACTCCGCTCTGACTTTTCCCTGATTGTAATGCTCTGGCGGTAGGTACTGGACCTGACGATTGTGACAACTTCTAGCCAGGTGCCCAGAGTGACCGCACAAAAAGCAATTGACCACATAAGAGTTGTGTCCTTGATTGTTATGAAATGGGCCACCCCAAAGGTTGTTCTGGAATTGAACAGTGTAACCAGATCCGTCCCAATAGGTGAGCTGGTGTTGACAATTGGTTTGGAAGTGAGGCTTGTATTTATAATAAGGCTAGGGTATGTCAACTGGACGCTGAACAGGGATAGATAATTTTTCCAGATAAAAACGGCTAGCAGTGGAAGCAATAGTTTTCCACTCTACATTTCGTGGAGGGAAGGTAGCGGATAGATGGCATAGAATTTGAACAAGTTTAAGCAAAGGTACATCAACCTCTAAATATGAAGCCATGGCATTAAAAAGCTCGTGGTATGGTTTCAGAGCAGAGGTCAACACTATGCTTATGTCACATCCAGATAAAATCCTTGCCCCATTTAACACATAGGCTTCTGCTGAAAACTGATCAACAAATGCAGTGAGGGTCTCATTATGTTATAACCCAATTGTTAGAAACTTAGCCTTCCGTTGCACCATTTTTGCAGTTCCTCCAAACAACTACAGCACAGTATCCTTCACTTTTTAATAGGTAATGGAACTGTTATGAAGCTAGCAAGTAACTTGGTTGGCACTTCCAACATCCAAAGTAGACATTAGTAATTTGGCTTTATGCCGATCTGAAGCTCCTTCCACTGAAAACTCAATACATTTAAAGAATCCATGAATGTTTCCATTGTGATCAAACGGAGGAAGCTTGTTGATAAAACATTCTTGCAGAAACTCCTTCTTCCATTTAAGCAGCATCCAGGGCAAGATTGTGTTCTGCATATAAAATGGTTGCAGTGTCTCAGGATGATTCTTTGCATAAAGCAACCTGAATATGAAGTGGCCAGCAACTGAGGAACTTTTTGTCAGTTTTTTGTGATTAATCAATGGGCCCCTTGTAATGAACACTACTGTTTAAATTTGGCGTAATCATTGAGATACACCATAAGGGATTTTGCACAGGGTTCAGCCGACTGAGCAATAGAACCAATGATATTATGATCGTTGCCCTTGGAAACAACATAGTAACTTAATTTTATAATATGGAGCACTTGCTCCCACTACACTATATTTTAAATAATATATAAGCCCAGCGGATCCTCACTGTTTTGCTCACTCTTAAAAAATTAAAAACCTCTGTTGGGACTGAAGGAGGTCTGAAGGCGAGTCCTTCAAAGCTTGCTGAGGTGGACAGGCGAGAGTGGGACTTAACCTTAACAACAGGTTCAGAGGTCCTAATAGTTAATAATTAGGGACTTAACCTAGGCAGGTTCAGAGGTCCCAAAAGTTAAGAGTTATAGACTTAACCACACTGGTTCAGAGGTCCCAAAAATAAGAGAATTAACTTTATGAAGAGCTTGATTAAAGGTAGAAGTGTAAAAGTTATTTTATCGATAAAATAATCAGCACATTAAATAGTGCTAGTAAAATAAGGGATAAAATAAGGGTTATAAGGAATGATCAGCGCAAGCCCTATTGGAACTGGGAATAGATTAGTAAATATTATCCTAAATCTTTTAGATGATAAAGAGAAGTAGATAACAGATAAAGTACTTATAAGATAAGGTGAAGTTTGAGATAAGATAACATTGAAATAAGGGATTTGTCCCCTCCAGGGTAGAATAATAGTTGTGATAGTTTATCAGCCAGAATTATCAATTAGTGGAGCAGTTTGATTATAATTTATCTCAAGTTTGTCCAGTATTAATTGAATTTGGACGATGCTAAGTAAATCAAAGTTGATAATGATTTTGGGCTTTAGACCCAAAAAAGCATTGATTGGTAGATTGATGATAGTAAATATATGTTGATGTTGCCCAAAAAAACTAACAAGTTTGAAGCCCCAAGTTGAGGCTTCATTTAAATTATTGAGAATCCCAACAACCTCCCTTCTTTGATCATCTCCTCTCACTTATATCGTAGCAACTTTAGATGATACCACTTTCATGCCTTAGTAATTCACTTCATCATATCTCATTGGTTCTTCCAATTCTTCATTTGTTAAATTCATGATCACTAATTTGAGGCGATTTCCCAACAACCCAATATCACCTTATTTTAATGCGCTCAAATAATCATACTTATATTAACTGGGCGGATTACATCCATTCCACCATATTAATTTAAGCTTATTGTTCAATCATATCAGAATTGCGACAGTATCCAACCATTCCAAGAAGCACTTGGATATCTTTGACACTCTTTTGAACAGCCATTCTGGTAATCTTATCTCATTGAAGGTCTGAAAATTATGACCAATAAAATTGATATTTAATACTTTATATATTTTATATATTTTTCTTTTGCAATGGGACTTTTAACCTACAATAAGGTTCAGAGGTCCTTCTTTTCCCCTTCATCCAAACTGGTTCCTAGGTATATACTCTGACCTACCAATTATTATGGCTCAAAATCCTATTTTCTTAAGATTCAACCATCTATTTGGTTCAGTGGTCCTCTTTTAGGATTTTACCAAAATCTCAGGAAATAACCATTTAATGGTTCAAAAGTCCTCTAGGAACATTGCAACTCTTTTCTCTTAGGTCCAATACTTCCAGTTTTTTTAGTAATGACCTTCTTCACTATACAACCAGCTGCACTGTTTCTTCATGTATAGGCAACACTTGCTGGCTTTGGAATATTTGTAAATGTTTTTATTCATTAGGCCTTCAATCCTGACTTGTTATTCGTCCAACAGGTCATAATTTTATCTCATATTTCAGCAACTGATGTATGAGTCTTAGTATCTCCTTAAATTGTTAATTTCTCATCATTCAACAGTTCCGTTTGATTTTTATGATTGTTTTTATTTTAAAAACGATTTTTGGAATATGTTGCCATCCAAAACGTTGAAAGTAATTCCACTGGTGGATCTGAAGATGATCCTTTAATAACACAGATTAATCTAGCCTCATTAGCTTCATCCAATATTGTCTTGAATTGATGATGCACTCATCTTAAGCAATTTCTGATCATTGATTGAATGTGATTGAGTCAAGCGATTCTCTCCACTATCTTGGATAAATCGTTTCCTGTTATGATCTCACAAACTTCATTGATATGGCAATCCAAAACTCTTAATTGATTACTTTCCATTTAAATTTAAACCAATGTCTCATCTGGTGTATCATCTAACACCCCACTCCATAGGACTATTTAAAGTTAACCCAATGTACCTGAGGTGGTCCTGCTGTTCCTTGGTACTATTTCAAGTGTGCCCAATTTTAACCTGAGTTGGCCCTGATGTTCATCTTCATCTTAGATAGATGTTGGGTGGAACAGGTTTTCTTGCAGCACTAGACAGTTCCATATCTAGGCTGCAAGTCACTTTCCCAATCTTGAGTATCTTCTAATTGCTTCACTAGGAGCTCCACTATTGAGCTGGGTGAACGCAAATGAATGTGATCCACTTCACGTTTTGTCTTCATTAATGCTACTTTCCTACTAACTTATTGCCATTATGGAGACATCTCATATGACATCACAGCTTAGTATGTTCTACTCACTTACACCCCTGTAGTGAGCACCACTTGTGAATTTTTTTAGGTTTTCTAATTATTCTCATTTAATAACCCCTATAATAATATTATCTGCACAGATTTGGGTGTTGTGCAATTCTCAGCGTTGTTTGATATTGAAATATAATTGTTGATAATAGTATGATAACTATTATCCGTAGTTGAATTATTTTACTAGATTCTAGTCCAATGCTTGCCCAGTATTTCATCTCAAATACTTATGATGTCCTGAATAGGGATTCATTCCCTGGTACCACCTAGTTCAATCTATGCTCAGATCCCTGTTTATGGTTTCTCTCCATGAGACCAAGTTGGCAGCATCCCTGATTCAATTCACTTTCTTCTCTGGATCCCCGCTCAGATCCTTACTCTTTACACTAAAGAGCCTCTCTATTAGAGCACACAGCAATAATTTTCTTGAGAAATAATAGAACTTGAAATAAATTCTGATAAATTATACAAAGATAATACTCTGGTAATTGATCAAATAGATATTGATTTTCTTAAACTCTCATAATTTTTTTAAATTTATTGCGGGGAAGGCTGACCATGGGATGAACAATTCCGAAATTGACCTGAAAGAGAACACTTAGTAACAGGGAAGGCACCCCAGAGAAGCGATGCTATCTCTTGTTGCCAGCGGGAACGCCACTTATGGGGAGGGGAGGGAACATGAAGGGGCCGTAGCCACAATTGAACACGTGTGGAGGAAGGGGTCTGATTTGATGAATCAAACTGGGAACCAGGAGGATACCAGCTGTCAGCGGCGCGGTGGGAGTTATCCAAACATCCACGCCTAAAAGTGGTCCACCAAATGAGACCAGAATCTGTGGACAGCATCTGGGAGGGTGGTGATGGAGCCTGCGATGGCATCCAAGACAATCGTGTGGATGGTCCACATGGCGATTGCAACCACCAGAGCACGGAGGGAGAGTGTAAGGGGGGAGGTCATTGATAAAGCAAACACATCTATTGAAAGACTGAAGGGATGTGTTTGATTCTGGCCCAGTAGACGTTGAACTTCGCGCCATATCACTTTAGAGGTAGGACACTTCTCCAGGTGGTGGAACAGCGTTCCATACTGGCCACACACAACGCAGGATGAGTGTAAAGCGTTAGAGCGCTCAGCTGTATGGTACACCCGCCTCAGGCAGCGCCACACATGGGAGCGGTTTTGAGGCTGCAACAGAGGATGGTGTGCGTATTTCCATATAGTTTTTTGGGTCTCAATGGAGTAAGGGATGTCCATCATGTCCAGGTAGTCCACCCTGGATAGGACATGGGGCCGTGTGGGGATCACGCCATCTTGGATGGGTAGCCCCTGTACCTCTTGTGTGAACTGAGGTGAAGAGCAGCCTCTTCAGGTTGTATGTCCGCTAATATGAATTCTCCCCTCAGCGCTCCGCATGGAGAGGAGGATTCGTTTGTAGTGGGTTTTAATACCGTGAGGACCTGTGGCCGATGGGTGTGAAGCCATGTATTCCATCAGGGAGTGGGGGTTCAATGGATTGTTGAGGCCCAAGGCGCGAGAGAAGTTGGAGCAGGCTGCGTGGGACCAGTGTTGGGAGAGGAGTGTAGGGGCGGTAACAGCCGCAATCCAGGTACCCAAGATCTTGGCCGCATGCTCTGAAGTCAAGCAGGCCCATGCCACTATGATGATAAGGGCCAAACATGACTTTAGCCGTACTGGTGGAGGGCGGCCTGACCAAAGCCATCCTTGCAGCAGGGCATGCAAAGATTTGAAGAAGCTTGGGGAGAAGGGGATGGCGTGTACTTTAAACCAGACTTTGGATATGAGCATAGAGTTGGCTAAAATGACCCTACCAGTAAGGGAAGTAGGGTGGGCTCTGAGGGAGGCGATGCGCTTAATCACGTTATCTAGAATACGACTCTCCATTACTGCTGATGTGTATCCGCCTGCCTCCACCCACACTCCCAGATGGTGGACCAGCCCTATGGTAGGTCGTGGCACGAAGGGGAGCACAAGTGGGGCGGTGTGGGGTGTTCTGGGAGGGCGATCGCGTGTGTGAGCATATGGGCCAGGGCGGGCACTGGTTGCAGGGGCCCAGCAGTTTTGAGACTGACCAAGGAGGAAGATTTTGGTTTCAGAAGCGTTCAGTGCAGCGTTACTTACCCAGGAATACTCCTGGATGAGAGCTTCAAGTGCGCGTGCATCTTTATTATTAGACACCCCAACTACACAGTCATCTGCAAACGCCATCATCTTGACTGGGGCTTGGCCTGGCACATGGACCCCAGTGAGTTGGGCATTCACGTTTCGAAGTAGTGGGTCAAGGCTGAAGTTGTATAAGAGTGGGATAAGGGGGTCTCCTTGTCGCAAGCCCCTTTGAGGGCGGACTACTTCCGTTATGAAGCCAGGGCCACGTACTGCCTTTGTTGCAGATTCCGTGAGCAGCATCACCCAGTTGATGAAGCGAGGGGGTAAGCGGAATTGATGGAGGCAGGCCCTGAGGTATTCCCAGTTTACTCTATCATAGGCCTTCTGTTGGTCCAAGGATGCAAGTGCCCAAGAGGCTGTGGACTGGCATGCGTTGGCCACAGAGTGCACGTTGTCCCAAATTGACCTTCTGGGTATGAAATCAAATTGTTCTTGAGAGATGGTGGCAGATGCTACAATCCCTAAATGGTTAGCCATGAGTTTTGTTAAAATTTTTGTATCCGTGTTAGTTAAATTAATGGGGCGCCAGTTAGCTAAGTCTAGCTTGTCCCCTTTCTTGAAGAGTGTGATGGCGAAGGCCTCTTGTCCTCCTGGCAGGAGGCGCGTTTCCAAAAGGCTCTGGATAGTGAGGCCAACAGTAGTGGGGATATATATTTGAAGTACTTTTTGTAGAATTCATATGGAATGCCATCTGGGCCTGGGCATTTTTGGTTTGGTGCACCGCAGATGGCTGTCCATAATTCGTTCAGAGTAATCAAATTCATTATTTCTGGGTATCGGGAAATGGTGCAGATGTGGCTCAGTAGAGAAATTCTGCCACTTTGGCTGGCTGAATTGGATTGGATTGGTACAACTCGGAGTAATACTTCTATGTTTTGATTGCCACTTCAGCTGGCGTATCCACGATGGAATCATCCAATCTTCGCACCTGTGTGCAGGCCACACTCTGGCGTGGTGCAAAATTTTTTTAAAAAAATATGCGGTGCACTTGTCGCCTTTTGTGATGCGTTTGGCCCTGTACTGAACACAAACCTGATGTTTGTGTTGCCTTTCAAGCGCGTTGAGGTGGGAGGCTGCCTTCACGCAAAATGGTGCAACAAACTCTTTTGGTAAAGTTGCTGATTCCACCCAAGTGGAAAATCCTGGTGACGCGAGATTAGGGGCGGAGTTTGCACCAATGTGGGGCCTTAGCCGCTGTGACAGGTAGGTGGTAGGTTATCAAGACCAGTCGGTGTTTGGAGAATTCCATTTTTGTTGTTTTGAAGTGAGATATGTGGGGTTGGAATTTCGCCAGCGTAAGGATAAGGTCAATGCAGGACATGGACCTTAATTGGCCATTGTAGACGTGGGGGCGCATCATGTTCTCAAGCAGTGGGGCTTGCCATGGCAGCACATCCATTAACCCAAGGGTGGCCTTTAGAACGCGAATTTCTATGTGACCCTAGGGGGGCGTGGGAGGAGGAAGGCCAATGGTCCGTTGGTGTGTTTAGCCACAGTTCATGCGCTGACTATGAAAGGGTCTGGGGGTAGTGGGAGGGATTTGACCAACAAGAAAAATACCTGATGCTTTTGTGCACTGATTGGGGCATAGATGTTGATGATAGCGTTTACTATGTTGGCCCACCAGAAAGTGACAATGAGGACTCAGTTATTGAGGAAGGTTTCTGATGATAAAAAATTAAAAAATTTACTTTTCTGAATTAGCACCCACAGTGCTCTGACCAAAAGGATAGGGATGGGAGGAGCATAGTTTTCCAAGCCTCCTCGGAACCTCGCGGACAGTGGGACTCCTGGATGGCCAGGATATTCACGGGTAAAAAAATTATTTGAGGTGGGTTGACCTTTGGACAAATATACCACATCGAGAATGCTTTCTAGCCAGTACAGGTTTCAAACTCAAAACCTGCACAAGGGGTGGAAGCAGTTTTACCCGCTAGGCTAACTAGCCTTAACTCTCATAATTGATGATTCTATATTAAATAAATTATTAGGGGAATTTTTATAGTGGGAAATTGGCGCCCAACCCTCACTTGGCACCTCAACAATAAAATAGCAGCCGTTTCTGTTGAATTTCATAACCTAGTTTCAGCAGCAATGGTCTTCCCCATCCTGGCTAGGATTCCGTCATTGGACATCCTTGAGACCTAAAATGGAAAGATTCAGAAAACATGTCCTTAACATTTTCCTCTTGATCCCAGTGAACAAACTATATTTGGCAAGTAACCTGCTTAGGTAAGGGACTTGTTACCCATTAAGGCAGGTCGCAAACCAACTGATTGATTCACTAGTTGTAGGTGGCATCACTCACCTTGCAACTTACTACTTAAATTTCCAGTCATTCAGTAATGAAACCTGACCTATCTGAATTGGTACACCTGATAGTTAATCAACTATCAGATGCCCCTATTTTGTCAGCAATTCTGCCCAACAATATTTTAAGCATTCATCCAGATCAATCCCTGACATATCTGACCCAAGAAAATAACTTAAAATCCCCCAAACATAGTTACCTCAAAATCAGGGACAACCAATATTTAATTCACTTTGCATTAGGGAATCATCTTCTATTGATCCCTGGTAATCTAGTTGGCTGGAAGATGGGAAAAATACCAACAATCATCAATTCCTGAGTTTGACTTTCAGACTCTCCTGGATTCAGCTCCATTTGCAGATTTTCCTATCATCATTGAACCTCCTGAAGCAATGCCCTCTGCTCTAAATTGATTGTTCCTCGCCGGATTGGACTTGCTTCTGGAGTTACTTTTCTGACTTGGTTAGTATTTCAAGCCAGCTGTTTTGCCACAAAAACTAGCCATCAGAAACAATGAACATCTCAAACTCCCCTATGCAGAATTAAGGTCCCTAGTAGCCAAGGATCTTTGCATTGCTCTGAACCCCTACAATCTTAAAACATCCTAGGTTGAGCATTGCAGCCTATGCTCTTTGCTTTTCCAGCCAAGTTCTTAAAAGTTGGGCCATGAAGCTTCCAGCCTCTCTTGGCTTTTAACACTCATTCTGCTTTCACTTCCAAGAAGGCCATAGTCATTGTCTTCATGATGTCATTTGATCCCTGAATGACTATCTCATTTTTGGCGCATCCCATTGGTATCTTCCCCTGATTGCTTTAATAGGGGCATTATTTGGCAACCACTGCCTATTATCCCTTTCTTGATGCTGGCCCATATGTCCAATGTTCTTGACAAAATCCATTGGAAAGCGCTCAAAACTAATCTTCCAGTTCCAGTGCCATAATGGGATTACTTAAAGTTATTAACTGACTGTCTTTTATTGTTCTGTTGCTTCCCTCCCCGATCTGGGGTATTGATTTTGTCATGCAAACAGCAAGTTAAACTTAGGCTGGCCTGCCAGCTTGAGTGCTAAAGCACCCAAACAGCAAACCATAATGCTGGTGGCACTGCTGCTGGTACGACGGTTATGAAACTAAGAAGGAGTTCTGACATTCAGTACCCATTATCCATAATTGAGTATAGCACTAAGCAAAATACCAGGTAAGCATGGTCATTTTAAGAGGGTTGGTGGAATATCAGTGGAAAGGGCAGTTTGGTTTTTTAATGTAAAAAAGAAATTTTAGGTGATGGAATTTCATTGGAAAGATAAATGAAGAAATTTGACCAACAAATTTCTCAGTGCAATGTGACAGATTAAATAGTGTTTGATTGTAGTGGGTCCAAGAAGGGATCAGGTCCCTCAAATTTGACCTAACCCAGCGAATTTTTTTGGGGAAGGGGGAAGATAATCCCAATTAGACCTGACATTGAAGATTTTGTGGCAGGCTGAGTTACTGCCAGTTTGACCTCAAACGCCTGAACTGAGGCTTGACCATGTTTCTGTCAGTTGGTGTGATGGCATCTAGCCTGATGAGCAATGGGACTTCCCCAGGGCCACCCCACGTAGGGTGGTCTCAATTGGTTGGAAATGGGTTTGGGATGCCCAACTTGCCCATGCCCAGTTGCAG
Source organism: Massospora cicadina (assembly GCA_022478985.1). Classification (NCBI taxonomy): domain Eukaryota; kingdom Fungi; phylum Entomophthoromycota; class Entomophthoromycetes; order Entomophthorales; family Entomophthoraceae; genus Massospora; species Massospora cicadina. The sequence continues at coordinate 56,145 of JAKSZP010009235.1, forward strand.
GGGTGTTTGTTATGTAAAATGAGTTATGTCAGCCACAACTCCTGGTTTTCTAGATACGGGTTTCAAACTGTCTGCAATGGTTTCCAGAGATACCAACTGCACATCAGGGATCATCCTCAACGATTTGAGAGGTGGTTAGCATCAGCAATTGTGTTGCTGGCTGAGTCAAAACCGTCGGTGATTCTGGCTAATAAATCAGTATTTGTCCCCTTTTTAATATATGTTTTCTTATAGTTGGGCTTTATTCCCATCAGTTTTGGACCCCTAAACTTTGATTAGGTGATCTTGGCGCAGATTTCCTTAATCAGGCAGTTAAGTTTGGCTGAGGTTAGTGAGGGTACCAAGGGAGGGATCCAAAGAGGGAGGGCTGTTACCCAGCAATTGTTTACCACGTGGGTGAGGTCACCCTAAATGACAAGGGGTACAGCTGCCCTCTTCAGACCCTTTTTATTTGGAAATGGGAAGATCTCCCAATCCATGCACAGGGGACGTTTCCCTGGACTTACATTACCCTTTCCTTTTTCCAAAGGAAGGGAGTCACCACTGGGAAACTACACGAGGGCCACATTTTTGTGCGCTTTGAGAAATTTGATTACCATTACAGTTGCAACCTTTTGGGGGAGGAGGTGGATTGTCAGGGTGGGACTCATGGAATGCTTTGATCAGTTCAATGCAATTTGCACAATCACGAGCCTTGACCCAGCTGTTCTCATAGGCCAGATAACCCTTCCATGCGATGAGATACTGAACCAGCCGCTGTGATTTGTGGGACGCTAAGATGTTTTCCACCTCGGCTTCTTCTTCATCCTCAATCACTATTAGCTCCAGATTGGCGGGAACGATCCCCTTGAACAGAAACAACTGAGATACGTGGAAGATGAGATGCTGTTTCCAATGAGCTGGCAGCTTTAACTGGAAAACACCATTGCTCAAGTCTTCCTCCACCATGTGGGGACCCAAACGCTTTCTTGCAAACTTCCAGGAGGGTAACTGCATCCACAAATGGCGCGTGTCCAAAATAACACGTGAGCCCACCGTAATATCATGACCAGGAAGCCTTTTTTAATCTGAAAACCGCTTATAATCATTGATAGCCTTTGTGAGATGCTCCCACACCAAGGACTGGGTAGATCAATGTAGTCAACATGATCTGCGGCAGCAGGGACCTCTGGACATAGACAAGGACTGACCAAAGATGAGAGATTATACCCCCAACGTCGCTTCATAGGTAGAAAACCTGGTAGAGGCGTGAGTTCCGTTATTATAGGAAAATTGGGCGAGGGCGAGGTCATTGGCCCAGGTATCTTGTGCGGCTGCCGCATAGCAACGCAAATACTGTTCCAAAATTTGGTTAACCCGCTCGGTTTGTCTGTCAGACTGGGGATTATATGCAGTGGAACGGCAGGGGGTAATTTTCAGGATGGATAAAAGCTTATTCCAGAAACGTGCTGTAAATTGGGGTCCAAGGTCACTGATAAATCTCTGCAGGAGACCAAACATTGAGAACACATGGTATACAAAGAGATGAGCAGTTTCCTTGGATGGTATTTCAGACAAGCATGGGATAAATAAGGAAAATTTGGTAAACCAATTGGCCAGCACCATCACCACTGTAAATCCATTAGAACAGGGAAGTTCAAAAATAAAGTCCACGGACACCAATGTCCATGGACCTTCCGCCTGTTGTAACGGGTGGAGAAGACCCTTCCTTCCTAATCAATCTGACTTGGCTCATGCGCACATAACACAATCAGCGATCCAGGAAGGTACTTCCTTTGATAAACCAGCCTAATTAAAGGTCCGCTTGATTAATTTGGTACATTTCTTATCACCAAGGTGGCCAATTGTGGGATGGTCATGATGTGCCTGAAACACCTCCGCTCTGAAGAGAGGGTAACCTAAACCTGTGACCAAAAATAATTGAGACCTTCTACCAAGGAGTAAAGGGAATGTTTGTGAGTTTTAAGAAACAATTGGTTTAGTAACTCCACTCCTTCAGGGCAGTTCATTTGAGCTGCTAAAACCCATGAAATAAGTGGGGCATTGGGAGCCAAGTCTACTGCCATGATCATGGGTGGTATGATATATAATATTTGGGTGGAAATAAACACAGTAGCCATGTCCTCTTCATCCGTGTCTGTGGGGCAATGAGCCAGTTTGCAGCTAAGGAAATCAGGAAGCACATTTAAAGCACCTTTACAAAATTCATAAAGAAATTGAAGCTTCATAAATCCCAATAGGTATGAGCTTAGCGATGTGCCAATTTTTGTGGTTTACAGAAATACAGAAGTTCATGGTGGTACGTACATAAAGTTAACTCATGCTGGGCACCCTATAACAAATACCGCCATTGTATTAATGCCCACGCTACGGCTGCCAAATCCTTATCATAGATGGCCCATGATTGCTCAGTGGAGGAAAATTTTCAGGAAAAGTAGGCGACCAAATGTTCCAAGCCATCATGCTCCTGGAGCAGAACTGCTCACTGCCACAGATGAGGAATCACAAGCAACGATATACAGTTTGAAGGGATCTGCATATTTTAGGATGGGGGATATAAAACACCTCTTTGAAAGATTCAAACGCCTGCTGGTATTTGGGTGTACAATGAAAAGGCACTTTTTTACCTGTGAGTGGGTGGAGCGGAGCAGCTAACTAGGAAAGGGCCAGGGAAAAATTATATAAAAAAATAATGGTTCCCATGAAACTGCATAATTGTTTCTGGGTTGTTGGAGCTGGCCTTTCACGGATGGCGTCCAACTTGTTGGAGAAAATTGCATAACCGTCTGTGAGGACTAGGTTCCCAAGAAAGGTAACTTCCTTCTTATAGAACTCATTTTGAAGGCTTGATGAACAAGCCCGCTTGTGTAAAGCAGCCATGACTGCTTACAAGTCTTTAGCGTGTTGTTTGGGAGTAGGGGAATGAACCAAGATGTTGTCAATATATGCAACCATGCAAGTAAACCAAAGGTCACCCAGTGCACTGCCAATCATTTTTTGAAACGTAGCAGGCACATTCCCAACCTGAAGGCATTACGCAGAATTGAAAAATACCTCGCTTTATCTGTATCTCAGTAAGCCACTCTTGACCCTCCATTACTCAGATTTGGTTGAAGTCATTGATGAGATCAAGCTTGAAGAACATATGAGACTTAGCGATTGCTTGACTGATGGTTTGCTCCAGGGGCAAAGGGTAGGGATTGCTTACTAAAATATAAATTTATTGCGAGGAAGGCCGACCATGGGATGGACACTTCCAAATTTGACCCAAAAGAAACAAAACTTAGTAACAGGGAAGGCACCCCAGAGAAGCGATGCTATCTCTTGTTGCCAGCGGGAACGCCACTTATGTGGAGGGGGAGGGAACGTGTGAAGGGGCCGTAGCCACAATTGAACACGTGTGGAGGAAGGGGTCTGATTTGATGAACCAAACTGGGATCCAGGAGGAGACCAGATGCTGGCGATGCGGTGGGAGGTATCCAAACATCCACGCCTGAAAGTGGTCCACCAAATGAGACCAAAATCTGTGGACAGCTTCTGGGAGGGTGGGGTGGAGCCTGCGATGGTATCCAAGACAATCGTGTGGATAGTCCACATGGAGATTGCAACCACCAGTGCACGGAGGGAGGGTGGAAGGGGGAGGCCGTTGATAAAGCAAACATATCTCTTGACAGACTAAAGGGATGTGTTTGATTCTGGCCCAGCAGAAGTTATACTTCGCGCCATAACACTATAGAGATAGGACACTTCTCCAGGTGGTGGAACAGAGTTTCATACTGGCCACACACGACGCAGGATGAGTTTAAAGCGTTAGAGCTCTCAGCTGTACGGTACACCTGCCTCAGGCAGCACCACACATGGGAACGGATTTGAGGCTGCATCAGAGGATGGTGTGCGTATTTCCAAATAGAATTTGGGTCTCAATGGAGTAAGGGATGTCCATCATGTCCAGGTAGTCCACCCTGGATAGGACATGGGGCCGTGTGGGGATCACGCCATCTTGGATGGGTAGCCCCTGTACCTCTTGTGTGAACTGAGGAGAGGGGCGGCCTCTCTGGGCTGTGTATCCGCTAATATGAATTCTCCACTCAGCACTCCACATGGAGAGGAGGATTTCGTTTGTAGTGGGTTTTAGTCCCGTGAGGACCTGTGACCGATGGGTGTGAAGCCAGGTATTTCATCAGGGAGTGAGAGTTTGATGGATTATTAGGCCCAAGGCGCAGGAGAAGTTGGAGCAGGCCACGCGGGACCAGTGTTGGGAGGGGAGCGTAGGGGCAGTGACAGCCGCAATCCAGGTGCCCAGGATCTTGGCAGCATGGGCTTTGAAGTCAAGTAGGCCCAAGCCACCATGATGATGAGGGCCAAACATGACCTCTAGCCATACTGGTGGTGGGTGGCCTGACCAAAGCCATCCTTGCAGCAGGGCATACAAGGATTTGAAAAAGCTTGGGGAGAAGGGGATGGCATGGGCTCCAAACCAGACTTTGGCCAGGAGCATAGAGTTGGCTAAAACAACCCTGCCAGTAAGGTAAAAGGGTGGGCTCTGAGGGAGGCGATGCGCTTTGTCACGTTGTCTAGGATATGACTCTCCATTACTGCTGATGCATATCCGCCTGCCTCCACCCACACGACCAGATGGCGGACTGGCCCTATGGTAGGGTGTGGCACAAAGGGGAGCACCAGTGGGGCGGTATGGGGTGAGCTGGGAGGGTGAGCGCATGTGCGAGCAGATGGGCCAAGCTAAGCGTTGGTTTCAGGGGCCCAGTAGGTTTGATACTGACCAAGGAGGATGATTTCAGTTTTGGAGGCATTCAGTGCAGCGTTACTTACCCGGGAATACTCCTGGATGAGAGCTTCAAGTGCGCGTGGATATTTATTATTAGACACCCCAACCACACAGTCATCTGCAAACGCCATCATCTTGACTGGGGCTTGGCCAGGCACATGGACCCCAGTGGTTTACGCATTCACGTTTTAGAAAGGTGTGGGTCAAGGCTGAAGTTGTATAAGAGTGGGCTAAGGGGGTCTCCTTGTCGCAAGCCCCTTTGAGGGCGGACTGCTTCCTTTAGGAAGCCAGGGCCACATACTGCCATTGTTGCAGATTCCATGAGCAGCATCACCCAGTTGATGAAGTGAGGGGGTAAGCGGAATTGATGGAGGCAGGCCCTGAGGTATTCCCAGTTTAATCTATCATAGGCCTTCTGTTGGTCCAAGAATACAAGAGCCCCAGAGGCTGTGGACTGGCATGCTTTAGCCACAGGGTGCACGTTGTCCAAAATCGATCTTCTGGGTATGAAACCAAATTGTTCTGGGGAGATGGTGGCAGATGCTACGATCCCTAAACGGTTAGCCATGATTTTTGTGAAAAAATTTTTGTATCCGTGTTAGTTAAAGAAATGGGGCGCCAGTTGGCTAAGTCTAGCTTGTCCCTTTCTTAAAAAGTGTGACGGTGAAAGCCTCTTGTCCTCCTGGTAGGAGGCGCGTTTCCAGAAGGCTCTGGTTAAGTGAGGCAAGCAGTAGTGGGGATATATATTTGAAGTACTTTTTAAAGAATTCATATGGAATGCCATCTGGGCCTGGGCATTTCCAGTTTGGTGTACCACGGATGGCTGTCCATAATTTCATTTGGAGTAATCAAATTCATTATTTCCGTGTATTTGGAAATGGTGCAGATGTGGGTTCAGTCGAGAATATTGCCACTTTGGCTGGCTGAATTGGATTAGAATGGTATAACTCAGAGTAATACTTTTGTGTTTCAATTGCCACTTCAGCTGGCATATCCGTGATGAAATCATCCAATCTTCACACCTGTGTGCAGGCCACACTCTGGCATGGTGCAAATTTTTTTTAGAAAAATAAGCGGTGCACTTGTCACCCTCTGTAATGCGTTTGGCCCAGTGCTGAACACAAACCCAATGTTTGTGTTGCCTTTTGAGCGCGTTGAGGTGGGCGGCTGCCTCTGCCCACTTCCAGCCCCATGCAGGTCTGTATCCTGTGGCTGGGATGATGGACTCAAGGTGTGCCAACTCTGCCAGAGTGCGCGAGATGATGGCTGATTTGGCTCATGAGCATCGGGAGGAGAGGTGGCGAGAGTGGCGGATGGTATCCTCTTTGAAGGCTGCCCATGTGGAGATGGGGTCCACGCAAAATGTGTAACAAACTCTTTTGTCAAAGTTGCTGATTCCACCCAAGTGGAAAATTCTGGTGACGCAAGTCTGGGAGGGCGGAGTTTGCACCAATGTGGGGCCTTAGCCACTGTGACAAGTAGGTGGTAGGTTATCAAGACCAGTCAGTGGTCAGAGAATTCAATTTTTGTTATTTTGAAGTGGGAAATGTGGGGTTGGATTTTTCCAGTGTAAGGATAAGGTCTATGCGGGTCATGGTCCTTAATTGGCGGTTGTGGATGTGAGGTCACATCATGTTTTCAAGCAGTGGGGCTCACCGCGGCAGCACATCCATAAACCCAAGGGTGGCCTTTAGAACGTGAAGTTCTATGTGACCCTGGGGGGTGTGGGAGGAGGAAGGCCAACGGTCCATTGGTATGTTTAGCCAACAGTTCGTATTGCTGACTACATAAGGGTTTAGGGGTAACAGGAGGGATTTGACCAATGAGAAAAATTCTCAATGTTCTCATGCACAGGTTGGGGTGTAGATGTTGATGATAGCATGTGCCATGTTGGCCCACGAGAAAGTGACAATGAGACTTAGCCATTGAGGAAGGATTCTGATGATAAACATTTGAAAAAAATTATTTTTCTGAACTAGCACCCCACAGTGCTCTGACCAAAAGGATAGGGATGGGAGGAGCATGGTTTTCCAAGCATCCTCAGAACCTCATGAACAGTGGGACTCCTGGATGGCCAGGATATCCATGGGTAAATTTTTTTGTAAAACTCAGTTTCCTAGCTTAAGACGGCAAGGCCTTGAGTCTGGCGATATTTAATATCCCTAAAGTGAAAGTTTCCCCCATTGCACCTTAGGTGCGAGGGGGTGGGCACCTGGGCCCACTAGCCTCCTCTAGATCCCCACGGGCCTTCACAGCAGTACAGGTGTTTTCAGAAACGCTATTGGTGGTTTTGTTGATATTAGCAGAAAGGTTCGCGTTGGCTTTTGCCTTCACTTTTTGTTTCCATGACATCAAACGAATTTTTTGCGGTGCAGATGAGTTTGGTGCACCATCGAGCAGGTCAAAAAAATTTTCAGGTAGGTTGGAAACCAAGTCAGTTTTGAATGGAGCTTGGTTGCAAAGATTGGGTGAAATTGAGTCATCCATCAGATCCTCAGATTGGGTGGCCCAATTGGCATGGGCTTCCCAATCTGATTGGTTGATGGATTCCCAAGTTGCTTCCGCTGTGAAGGTTTCAATGTACTCCTGGTGTTGGGAGTGTGGGATAGCGGTGGTGACTTTGGCCACTTCCTTGGCTGTGGCCCTGTGGGCCTGCTTGGCCTTCTTCCACTCTTGCGGGTAAATAGGTTTTACCAGTAGGTAGCAGCCTTGTGCTCCCCACGGGAAAGCCTCTTTGGTGCCTGCAGTTGGTTTGTAGTGCGCCTCTCCGCTGGCCATGGCCACCAAGGGGTGCTCTTGGAGTGTGATGCCCTCCTTGGTGGGGCATGCATGTGCCTTATGGCTGAACACGTCACAGTGGGTGCAGATGGGGGGCGCGCTGTCCACGGTTACCTGGAAAGGGTGGGTGGTATGCCCTTCAATATTGATTTATGTGGTGTGCGAGATCTGGGTTAGGTCCTTCGTGCTCTCCTCAGTTGGGGTCAGAACTGTGATGGCTTTGCTGGTGCACAGATGTAACATCAGTTTAAAGTGTTGCATCTCAAAATATTGTATTTCGCCATAAATGGTGAGACCTTCTTTCAGGTGTTGCTCCAAAATGGCACGTTTTACCATAGTAGGCAAAAAGTCAAACGTGAGGAAAATTTGGTTGGATTTTGTACATCTGGTGCATTTGGTTTTGATGACAAATGCCCTTTGGGGGAGTCAATCACTATGCACATTGCAGCAGCTTTGTCTGCTGCCTCCTTGTTTTTGAAACTGAGGTCCAGCCAACCGCATGACATGGAGTGAGGTGTGATGTACACCGCAGTCAGGAAAAAAGTGTGCACATCCCCACAAAATTTTCCCATAGAGCTGTTTGTTGGATGTCCAGAAACACGCAGACTCCATATTCCACCAATGAGAGTGGTTGGGAGTGCAGCGTGTTGATGTACTGGTTGCATCGCGCTTGCCAAGCAAGGATTTCTGGGGAAATAGTGACCGCCAGTTTTTTTAAATTTTTTTCTATTCCGCTGGTTTCTCTGGGGCGTTTTCAAACATTTGAGGCCGCGGGCCTACCTCCTGTTCCTCTTACCTTACTTGGCTAACTGCTCCCTGGCATGGGCGCAGACTAATCTCCTCTGTGAGATTATCAAACTAGAATCAGACTTGAATAAGTTGCAAAAGTGATTGCAACGAGAGAGAAAAGTTTAGATTTTTTTCAATCTCCTATGTTAATCTCCTACATATAGCTACCTTGTGGCTTAAGATGGCGCCCTCAAACTTCTTGATACTCTAAGAGCACCTGTAAGCCTTTCTTGTGGTACTGTAGTTTAAATATTGTTGCTCACTTGTGTATCATTTCCAGTAATACAAGTGTACTCTTATTGAACAGTAGAACACCTGACTGTATTAGTGGTTGTAATGCTGTATTTATACTTTTTAGATTTATTGATATCACTAAAACACTTTCTTTCTCAAAATCTTCTTTTGATATATATGTCAAAATATATGGTTGCCTGATCAATGAGTAAAAGCGGATATTATTAGTTATTAATCTATTAGGGCTATCAATAGTCATATTACTGAGTTATGGCAAGGAAACCCAACCGCCAAGTTTCTGCCCTAAATAATTTACATTATATAATATCTGAATGGATCACTTGCATGTTTGGCAACCTCATCACTTTATGTAATTATAAAGCTAGATAAATCTGTTCACACCCAGTATTACTAAAGGTATAAAGAGAAAAGATGCTCCTGGTTCTAGTATCCACTATAAATTTTATGGTTATTATAATATAATTGCAAGTTAGGAACAAGTGTCCTAAAATATGGCCAGTTAGTTTCAATGCTAAATTTTACTCAACTTCAATGAATCAATTAATTATCTACATAAGCCTAAAATAAACGTGATTGCTGAACTAGTGCTGAGATGAGATTTTGATGCAGACCTCAGAATAATTTGAGCGAAATTGTAATGAGAATCAATTTCAGAGTCATGATTGACAGAAACTAACTCATGACGTTGATCCCAGGGCAGAATTAGATAGTGCGACTCTGCCATGAATAAATATATCCCCCTCTCTATAGTGATTTTATTAGATATCTTGCATTTGAGGGGTAGCAAATTTCATATCGCTACTCAGTTTATTAGTGATTGAGAACCTTTGGAAGCCACAGCTCAAATTTAATTAAGAAAAATATATCAATTTTTTTGCAAAAACCAACTTTTTTATAGAAAAAACAGCTGCTTGTACAGGTAAATTAAGGTTTTTATACTTAGCTTTTTTGCTATATGAAGAGATGAAGCTAATCTGAGCCAGAAATCAGTTTGTAAATAGACATGACAACACATAAAAAATCATCAAATGTCACCTTACAATTTACTAAATTAAAAAGATGTTTTCCAAAAATACAAAACCTACCAGGTGAAATCTCTAAACCAGTATTTTATTAGTAAAGAAAATAGTTTGTAGTTGTGACAAATTGCAGAATCATTCTCACTATTTACCCTACAGATAATATACTCTTTTTTGACATAGACATCCTTTCCAAAAATAGTTAATTTGCTTCTCAGTTTTAACCACAGAACAAACATAGGAGTGTTTAAGTATTGTAAATCAAATAGTAGGGAAATTTTCCCTAGTTACCAAAGTCACTAAAAGCAAAGGCAAAGGTTACAGAAGTTAATCAAAATCACTACAATTTATCAAACCTTGGTACTATATGATCTTGAGTTAGAACTTAATAACCATGTCTAAAAAGTGCGTCAATAAGGCCCACAAGTTTTGAACAGTTTAATGTTTTTGGTAAATAAGCCAAACTTTTTAGAATTTTAAAGGTCAGCAAAACAAGAAAATTTTAAAATAAAGCTTATTTTCTCAATTAAAAAGATAACTTTTTTGTATTATGTAAATAATGCATGATATTTTTGTAATAAGATCCTTATTTCTAAAATGGTTCACTTGCTCATAGGGATGCTGAAAGAAAAAGTTGAGCCACTTACAATTAATCTTCTATCTGTTCAAAGGATGCATCAGGAGAATATGAGGGTTTTGTTCTTTATTACATGAGACTTTTTATCTTAGTTCCAAAGCATGTCCAACTGTGTAGAAGCCTAGGAATTATACAAAGTGGGGTCTACCCTCAGCATGCACTGGAACTTGCTCAACCTCTTCTGACAAAAAGAGAGATAAGTCCAATATTCTTATTATACTGTAATTAGTATTACTAACACCAATTAGAACAACAATATTAAAGGCATGTTTTCAAAAAAGTACTCTATTGATATGAATGTAGAAATTATAAATAGTTAGCTAGGATTCAGGGTGCATAAATTAATATCTCAAATCTAATCAAATAAGCTTCTTCTCATAAGGCGATTTATGTTTTTGCAACTTGGTTTAAGAGCCAGTAAAGTCGTATTCCTTGATCTTCTGGACTTCTTTATGTTATAATGTGAAGATTTAACCTACTTGTGAATGCGTGGCTTCTACTCTGAGTTCACAATTTGCTCTTGTTCTCTAGGCCCTTGTCACTCTTGTGTCTTCATGAGTATATCAGTCTTCTCAATCAACGGAATTTAAAATTGTTTCTCATACTCTTAAGTAACATTCACATTGCATAGAATTTAAAATTAGGGAAAATTTTGTGATGAATTTCAGTAACTCCTCCATCATTGGCAGTTGAACCCAACGGCATAAAAGGGATTTACCTGAGGTGTTTTCTATGATGTTGTGTGCATAGTTTTTAGACCAGTACTTAAACTTGAGTGCTATCTGACACATGATGACCAGCTGCAAATTATTTTGGCGGTCGGGGGTAATTTTCTACCTCTAATGTCAAATAGTTTATTTCTATCAAGCTTATAAAAAGGAACTTGAAGTTCAAAAGTCATTTAATTGCTGACTATGTTTAGTAGAGACTATTTAGTTGTTATTGCCAAATAGATCATTAGTACTGTTAAATGTTTACTGAAATGGGTAATTTTGAATGAGTTTTCATAGGTCAAGGATCTAATCTCTATAGGTGAGACTATCTCAACAATTTCATAAAATAAAATTCTGAAATAGCTATGCTGATCAATTAATAATTTATTTGTTTACTACATTAACATACTTAGGGCACTTGTTTATTCAATATTTGCAACTTTATGGGTTTTCATGTTGTCACCAAGTCTTGGAGACCCTCAGGCTTAGCTGACTATCTTAGGTAAAGAATAAATGATTCTATCTGGTAATCTTTAACTCACTGATATAAACTTATTTAGGCAGCACTTATATGGACATTTGTGGAGATTGAGCACTACATGAAAAAGGGTGAAATTGTTTCATTAAGCTTTTTGAGGAAACAAAGTGCAAAAATGCTAAAGTGATGATGGAGTACCCAAAAGTGTTTTTATACAGCATTTGAGAACATTATACCATACTTGGAATAAAATTGCGAACTCATAACCCAATTGATTTTTTTCTCAACATCTACATAAGTTAGATGAGCCAAAAAAAACTGACTTATATCTAGCACAAAGTGTGATGACAACCTCAGAGCTAGCTATAGAGATTTATTTACTATAATTATGATGATGTATGGCAAAACTTTTATTATAATGTACTAAAGAATCTATTAAATTACAAATTTAAACCGATTATAACACCAATTTCATTTGCTTTATCAGATGTTATATTATAAAAATAATGGTCTAATACATAAGATCTTTTTATATAATGTATCTGTTATGAAATATTCTCTTAGTTAAAAAGAACTGTTATACCATATGCTAATGTGGAGGGAGGGTATCCCTTTGGTAGAGTATGGACTCAATGACCACTGCCTCCTGAGTTCAATCCTGATAGATGAAATTTATGTAGGGGATGATTATGACTGTGTTAGTGTTGCGCACCAATTCCCCAAACTGAGATAGCAAATATCAAGGCGGCCCATGGAGTTCCTGGCCTATCAAATGCCACATGTGAAGGGTTTCTGGGTTTTACCCTTCTTTCCCACTAATTAAAATCCCTTTAATCAGTATGGTAAAGTCCCTATGTCAGCCCACCACTAATATAATTATAACATTAAATATAAACATATTCTAATGTGACATAAAAGACTTTATGTTACCATTCTTATAAGATCTATAATGATATAATAGGTAATTTAAAAGTGTTATGGTATCTCTATGCCTATATGAAAATAATATCTTTCTTTATAATATCACAAGAAAGATATATGAAGTGTTTGGACACAACATAACTATAGATAAATAAGTAAAATCCTGAAAGGTTGTATACTAATTATAATGTGTGAGTTTATATATATAACTTTACACTTCTCAAGGGTACAATTATAATGTCATAATATCCTATGTAATTTAATATATGAGATTATTTCTTAAGATTTTAATAGAATATCGTTATATTTTACTTTAACAAGATTTGTGTTGTAATATGCATTGTAAAAGATCAATTTTCTATGTTTTTAAAAAAAGGACAATATAAATTAGTACATGCCCTATTAGTAACTGACTTGCCTTTAATATTTATAAACCATATACATAACATACTATGAGTTTATAAGCCAATAAAAGGATCTTAAGTATACAATATAGCAATAAAGGCTTATACTGATTACTATAAAATATATTTATCACACAAATGCTGGTCTGAGGGAAAAGAAATTCTCTTGGGGTACTCAAGCGCTTACATTATCATCCATAGCCCACATGTTAATGCCATCCTTGATGTATTTATATGATCTTCCAGGGGAAACTAAAAGAAAGTAATGTTTAAGTATATGATACATAACCCAAAAACCCAAACACCAAAATAGTAACATCTGAATCCAAGGGTACTACAGAGTAAGGCGAGTGTATTGGTTAATTATATCTTGATAAGAAATAAAGTATGTCCTTATCAAATTACTGGTAGTTAGTTTTTCAATAATTTCATTATTAAAAAAGTGAAGTAAAATTTTCAAACTTCTCATTTCTCCTAGTCCTTCTCTACATAAAAATCTAAAGAGAGATCTTTTATGGTAATGTGGTTATACTTTTAAGTTTATGCTTTCTTAAATGCGCATTTAAGAAGAGTTGCGAGGGTGGTTGTTATTAACTAAATGGCTGATATGGCTTGTATATTTTTTGTATGTCTTGCGTATCACCCCTGATAGCAGCAAACATAGCAAACAACACGAACATTTACATTACTATCGTTAATATTATGAGTGAGGTCCCTTCATAGGCCTCATTTGGCAGTACTGAGAATGTTATTATTATACTAAAATATGATGACAATCTGGGTATATTTTAGGAATAAAAATTTGCTTGTAGGTAATTAAAGAATAAATTCAACACTCAACCAATAGTATTTACAAAATTTATACTACTGGGTTGACTAGGAAGATTGTGAATAGGTTCATGCGCATAATTTAATCAGTGCAATTCTCTAGATACCAATGTTAGATTATTGCTTGAAGATACCTCAATGTCTTTGGTGCTATATACTTAATAGAATCTATTTTTTATACTTTTTTAAACTGAAATTCAAACAATAAAGTTATTTTTGGTAATTATTTTTCATTAAGACCACCACAGGTGCAAGGGTTTTTCTGCGTTGAGATCACTGTAAGGGAGTCTTAATTATTCTATTTCCCTTGTTCATATCAATTTTCATAAAGTTTTATAAATTTTGTGTATATACGACTCAGAAGTATTTGAGAGATATGAGGCTTACGTTAGTCATAATTAGGGTTTTGGAATTTCATGTTAAGTCAACCCTTGTCATGAAATAAATAGTAAAGGTGAGACTAGCCTTCCAATCTGGGTTGATAAACACTCAGATCACAAACCAGAATGCTAGAGACATAGCCATCCAAAAAAACTTGGTATCTCATTGGGAGAGAAATAAATTCATGATGACAATTTACAATCACCATTACTGACATAACTGCTAGTAGACACAGAGTTGCAAGTAAGGTGGCCACAGATGTTGCAGCGGTTGTTTCCTTGGGCCCCTCAGGGGGTTTAGAATTTTTTTGAAAGCTTAAGGGATTGAGCATGCAGATGGTTTGTGAAACTTGGCCCACAGAGTGTGGATCATCCCAAGGAGTAAATGCATATCATGGTGCCACAAGACATCCAGAATGGAGGTCAGCCCTAGGTGATCACCATACTGCTATCCCATTCAAGTAAGGAGGGCAACAAGTTAGTGATTATGGACTCTAAAGCCCAGTCATTATGAAGACTGGGAAACATGGCACTTAGCAAGAGTGAAGAAAATAAGTTAAAATGATAAAACCTTTGAATGTAACATGCATATTTTGTTTATTTAAAACAAAGGATGAAAATATAACTAATAACTGTACATGTGGGCAACGGTTGTCTTGAGTACTAGGGCTTGGGGAATAATAAAGAATTTGCATCAACCGCAGGTAATGCAATCACATCTGATTCCAGCAGATTGATATTCCAAAATCTCTATGTTGCATATTCATATCAATATGGACAGCTGACTTAGGCTCAAAATTTGCTACTAAAATTCTTTCCTGGATTTTTCACTTGCCAGATGTGTGACGCTTCATCCAATGTATGACTTGGCTTGGCCATGGCCAGGGAAAGTATGGGAGATCCCATTGCATGTTTAAGGAATTTATCACACATAAACCTGTTATAGATGGGCTCACCTTTTCCAAAGGAAAAGTAATAGACTGATGGGGGCTTAAACCAGAGCATATGACTGAAGACTCAAGTATGGCAGGTAAAGATTTATCAATTTTAATGACCCCTAGCATTTAGCCTAAGATTGATAGGGAAAGGAGCAGTCACAAACTTTTTACTGGTGGTGGCTTCTTGTCGCCACACCCCTAGACACCCCACCAATATTTTCGCATCAACTCCTGGGCTGTGAGAAGGGGAGGTAGTAAAGTAGTCTTTAGAAAGTAGGCCATCACCCTCCTTTTGTCTACCACATGGGCTAAGTCACCTTTGGTAATGAGAGAGACGGCCACCTTCTTAGCCCCCTTCATTGCCCATAATGGGAATACTCACAAATGAGGTGCAGGATTTGCTCCCTGGGACTTACAACCTGCACTCATTGAGCGTATTCCCTTAGAGCTCTATCTTTACCAGAGGTAGAGCCAGTGAGTTAGAGACCCTCTTATTATAAAAGGTGATTAATTCAGTCCAGAATAGAAAGTCTCACTTGGAGACACTACAATATCTATTAGTATTTTTCAGTAAACTAAATCTAAAGTTTAGCATCACATATATTAACGCTTTTTAGCTCATATTTCACATATAAAAGTAAATTTTAAGCACATATACACCTAGATATATAGAAATGTAGCATAAACTTGATTATAAACATTATATAATTAATCATCTAGAGAAGAAGAGGAGATTATGTGGTCTAAATGTTTATTTCAAGGAAAAGATTATATAATATAGATTTCTAGAGACTAGTTGATAGATATGTCGTCTTAATCAACTATCATCTAAAGAAGAGTACCCAGAAAAAAAACGTTTGAGCTGAAGGTAGAATTTTAAATGATTAACTTTAGTAATTAGATCTATTTAGTTGATTAGATTTAGTTGCATATAAATTTACTTTTTGAAATACCAACTATGTACCTAAAATGGTCAGAGGATAAAAATGCAACATCTTTAACTTTTTTTTAAACAAGAATTACCAGTAGATGAACAAACCTTATTTGGGAAATAAAAGAATTATGAAATATATATTAGATACTGAGTTGGCTCATCCTTCTGTTTACAGCTGGTACTGCCAGGTTGTAGAGTATTAGAAGCTAATGCTCTCAATAGGCTCTAAATTAAAAATAGTGTATTAGTGAAGTAAAGTTTCTAGCTGTATCTACCAAAGGAAAATATGATTAAATCACCCCACAATATTTGGTTCATGTGTCCCCATATCCAAGCTTGGATGTGGTCTTATAGGTGTAGATGAAAGCTGTTGACTGCCTCATAAAAAGTAGAAGTTTTCCAAATACAAGAGGACACCGGTGTGAATAGTAATATTGATATTGACACTATTATAGCACGGAGCATGGAAGAGTAGTTCATTCCATTCTGATAGAAAACATGTTTCTTGATAGAAGTAACTCCTTAGTGCTGATTTGACTATAGAGGTACATTAATCATGCCATGTAGGCTTGTATGATGGATAGTGTTCAATTCATTGTTATAAAACTCAAAGTTTCCCACATATTGTGCAAGTAAATTGAAAGCACTAATCGTTCAGAAGTGTATTATATCCTCCTTAGTCAACTCCAAACATTTTTAGATTCGGGTCTATAGAAGAGCATGAGTCTGTGTTCCAAATTAGTTCCTGAGTGGCAAGATTGTATGAGATATTTAATATGGCAAGGTGATTAATAAAAGCAATGGTTCTTGGATAAGAGTTGTAGTGCTATGAGTAACAACTTGTCAATGGACTTAAGCATAAACTATTGTTGGGAGATCCCGTGGGTGCTTGCTTACATATGTGGCTTTTCCATTCTTCTCTTTACGTGGTCAGGAGCAACCATTTGAAGTGTGTAGGGATACCATGTGCACTCATAGAAGAAAGTTGGACAATAGTTTTTTGAGCAGGATATTGGGATGGTTGGTGTTGGAGGTACATATTGCGCATGTAAATTAAATTTATCTACTAGGGTATGCCAATGTTGTAGTGGAATTGGTAGTTATCACTTGGACTAACCATATTCCAAGTATATAAAAACTTGTTCTAAATATTTTTCAAGTCCCATGATACCATTATGGTGTAGACCATAAAGAGCTTATAGTCTTATATAGGCTTGGAGACCTGACCATAAAAATCCCGAGAGGAGAGTATATTTGTGCATTGAATGACTGTAAAAATGGTATAGCATGCTGTAAACCATATGATTTTTTAAATTATATGGATATTACTGCCCAGTCTGTTAAGCTTGTATAATAGCCTTTTGGTGAAGAGATTTACTTAGTCAATTTGCTCAATAAGTGTTTTTCAATTGTGTTTATGTAATCTCCTTATTCAAACCACACTCCCAGATGGCGGAATTGGTTTGTGACGGGTCTGAAAGTAGAAGGTGATAGGGTAACTCTTTGGCTTAAGACAGATAATAAGATTAACCCTTTGTGTTTGGAGCTGCTTGACGAGTGAGCATCGCTGTGGATGAGAGGTATCGGTGCACACAGTAAAGAAAATATTCACTGAATTGTGCTTCTATATGCCAACATGCATCTGCAATGGTAAAAAGGCATGGGCGGCTATTTGCTGAGACTCAACTGCAAAGGGTTAAGATATGTTTATTAATTATACAGCTGACTAGAGAGTAAAGGTGCGCAGTGTGTCTGATAGTAATCAGGTCATAAAATATTAGTATAAAATATTAAGAATTGTTTTCTTAGTGGTGAAAAATCCCTGATGGTTTATTATAAGTCTGAGCGTCCTTATTGCTGAAAATTAAACCTCAAGTTATCAAAAAGCCATTACTTAGCTGGTGATTGACTTTATGGAATAATACCAGTAAGGAGAGCGTTTAATTCTTGTATTATTGATTAAGACTAGATGTATAGGAGAGGGCTTAGAGGTTCAGCTTAGTGAAAACTTTTTGGTGGTACACTAGTTCTGTGAGGAATCTTAGAACATGGACTGCCATTGTGGCTGACTCTGTTAGTAACATGACCCAATCAAATAATCTGATAGTGAATTCAAATTCTTGAAGGCATGTCCAGAAGTCTCTACATTTATCTCAGTCATAAGACTTTTGTTGTTCAATAAAACAAGTGCACTAGTAGCTTGTGATTAGTTAACATTAGCCACAGTATGGGTGGTATCCCATATGTTTTTTTAAGGGGAAACCATACTGAGAGGTTGAAATTGCTTCATTTGAAGCTTCTTTAGGCGTTTAATCTAAATCTTAATATAAAGTTTTTTTCAGTTTTTGTAAGGTATATAAGGCGCCTGTTGACTAAATTCATCCTATCATTCAATTTAAAAAATAATACAAAAGCTTTTTATTTTCCAAAAAGAAGGCATGTCTCCATGAGGCATATGTTTATGGAAGCTAAAAGGATAGAACCAATGTTATAATAGTTTCCTAATAGAATTTATATAAAGGGCAATAAGGACCTTGGAATATCATGTATGGTGCATCAGGAGCAGCTTCCCAGAGCTCACCTATATGATTAGATAATTAAACAAATTTCTTTGAGTCATTGAGAATATGTGCACTTCAGAGAAGCGTGAATCTTCTCTGGTTTGACTGATTTGTTTTCATAGTTTGGTAATATACCTTGTACTTCGATGAAACATCTTTGATATTTTGCAAAAAAATCTGTCCTACAACCAGTTGTAAGCCTTATTAATTTTCAAGAGTAAGCCTTAAAAGAAAAAGGAGCACTATTAACCCACTGTTTATTGTTTTCTGGCTCTGGACACTAACTTGATGTATATGTTTTTCTACAAGTGGGTTAAAGAAAATTTAACACCTCCTTTTAATTGCGGCCTCATTCAAATTCCTTCAGCATAAATGTTTGATTCAAGGTGGTACACTTCTGCCAAGGTGCACTTGATGAAGTTTGAAACTTCATGTGTTTTTGAGATGCAACATCATGGTCCTGTTTTTGGTGGACTGTATAAATGAAACAAGTAGCTAGAGAGTCTTCACAGAAAAGAATTATAAATTTGTAATGAGGACTCTTTAAGGCTTATTTACTAAATTTGGGAAGCAAGATTGTTTCTAGAAAATCTTGCTTCAACTGGCCGCCTGTTTATGGTCAGGGAAATTAATAGGGCATAAAACTAGATTGTGATTTGAGAAATTAAAATAATTAATGTGAAATTAAGAAATTTGGGGCGAAAATAAGGATGCTAGTACAAGGTCAGTACACAACATTGAACCAGTTGGTTATTGCTTACATGAGGTCAAATCATGATGGGAAGGAGCGGTGTGTGATTTAATATAGTATCAAATAGGCCAAAAGAATACTTCTAGTCTCAAATTTTAACATGCTCATGTGGGGCCTCTTATGTTTTAAACATCAAAAAGGTGTTATATCAGTCGAATAGATAATGTCACCAATATTTAAGAGTTTGAAAGGAGTTGAAAAAAATATTTAATATTTAACTTAAAAAGGCATTCATGAGAATTATTTGGTGCATATATGTTAGCCACTGTGTGCACCTTAAATGCCATAAATGTAATGGCTAGTAATCAGTTGTTCACGTGTGTACATGTATTGATAATATAAGGTCTCAGTTCACTTGTAACCACCCCACAGTACATAACTAAAAGGTTGTGTTAGAGAGCATATTAGTCTATTCCTCCACTTCCCATTGAATAAAATGGGTTTCCTGTGATTCCAGAATGTCCGCAGGGGATCATTCAGGTAATCCAATTTCATGTCCTAGAACATGTAATCAATGATAACTGAATAATTAAAATTTTTAAATTGAGATTCCTAAAATACCCCAGGAACCTTAAGAAGAGCCTTTTGGTCCTATTCCTTTTTATAACATTTTAGCTTGGCTCTGAGTATTGTAAAATTATCCACTAGACTGTATCCAATTCCCATGACAGACACTGACCTAATCAATCTTACTTTTGGTTAAATTGATTTTGTTATTTAGTTGCTATGGCGGTGCACTATGACCATATTTAAGTGAGTTTCAATCACAGATTGTAAAGCTTCAACAACACTTGTTGCACGTTAGAAATTCACAAGTTATAGCTGAGCTAGTTTATCAAAGCTTTAAAAACTGAGACATTACTTTATATAAGTTAATATACTCAAGCGTGATGTTATCTTAGGCTATAATATCTGTTTGGCTCATTTCCAGGATTTGTATCATGTCTTCTTACCTTGTTAGGATATACAAAAAGCTTCCGCCTAAGACTTCACTTTGAGTACAGCCCATCTTTAGGCTTATTGTGGCATAATGCTTACCTGGGCAATCTGGCTTGTACGAAATACTGGCCAAATTTACCTTTTTGAAATGAATGGGTAGCATACATGACCTTATAATATTCTTTGTCTTTTTTACCCTATTTTCTTGACAGATGTCTGGCGCCATCAGACCTTAATCAAATAAGAAGCGTGTACTTTCTTGGCCAAGAGATTGTTAATGGTTGCAGATGGGTATGCATTTTTTGATACCTAAAAGATTTTTGCTATACTGTCATCCAGGAGTGTTAAAACAGCTTCTAAGAAATTTTGATAAGGTTGTTTAATACTTTTATAAGTGGATTTATAACTATAATGGTCTTTACTGTGAATAGAGATATCATAGGATAAAATCACTAGAGTTCAAATTTCTTGATTCTCCATAGGAAGCCAAAATCATTGTGGAGTTTGATTTTTCAACTTGTGAGGTGAGGTTGCGGTAAATAGTTAAATTAGATAAACAATGTTCTAAATTAATCTCAGTCTGTGCACAAAAATTAAATAACCCGCTGACCTTTGGTAAGTTCAACCACTACATGTACATTAGCTTCATAGTCAATATCATCTTAGGCTCTATATCAGCATCAGCCCAACTGTGGTGGATTATATGGGTGGTTACAAACATTGCTTTTGGGAACAAAGTTTACTGTGCTATCCTAATTTTAAAGTAATGGTGCTTCAAATCCAGTATAAGTCTAAGTCTCAAGAGAGTGCCTATAACTCTCCAAAACCCAACGTGGTGGTGCTTGGTGCAAAGGACCAGCACAAGGGAACTATTAGTCGTTGTTATAATAAAAATATCCTTGCAGAGGGTGCTGGAACTATGGATACTCAGGGCGAGGGTGTTTGTATAGTAATGGTAATAAGAAGTTAAACATTCTTCACAACTTGATTGTGTACTAGAGGGCACTTCATAACCAAGTTCAGTACAAGGTGGAGTGTATTGGAGACCAGTTTTGGAGGGAATTTAGTAGAACCAACGGTATGCCAGAGTTTTTATTGAATTAAACAAAAGAAACTTGCTAACACGTTGCAATACCTCCTTGAAGAGGTCCACGCACAGGTGCACCCAAGTCAACATATATGTAAAATGTAAAACAATAAGGGGTTTATTGGGAAAGATGACTAAAGAGGAAAGTTGGTCTTGAGCAAACATACTTAAACAATCTCCAGGGTATTTTTGGGTTGGTGGAAGTGGTCCCAAGCCTTGGTGCACCCAAGTCAACATATATGGAAAATGTAAAACAATAAGGGGTTTATTGAAGAAGATGACCAAAGAGGAAAGTTGGTCTTGAGCAAACATACTTAAACAATCTCCAGAGTATTTTTGGGTTGGTGGAAGTGGTCCCAAGCCTTGGTGCACCAATAGGCGCACGCTTCCATCTGAAAAGGTAGTAATCTTTGAAACTAACCTCACTTGAGTGATCAATTAAAGTTGTACCTGATCCAATATTGTAATTTCATAAATGGAATGGGTTTTGAATCCATGTTCCCTTATTAACCAGATTTTCCCATCATCATTAATTAAATAGCTCGTCTGTTTTAACGCTTGGGCCAAAACAAGGGGTAGAGCATTTTGCACCTCACTTGTACCAACCTGGGCATATTTGGCTTGTAACCATCGTTGGTCCAAGGTGTGCTTGAGGTCAGGAAGGGCCTGGAGTTTAACCTTCTGGACTCCCTGCCGCCCAGCCTTATCCTTGGGGTTGGTGCCTTATATTAAGTATGTAAACATGACACTAAGACCATGGTCAGTTAAATACAAGGGCTATCAGTGTAAAATATTATGATAAGTAATAGCTTGGAATTATTACTAGTATACCCAGGTTTGGCCTTCATTTGGGGTTTTCTCTGTGTGTGTAGACTTTCCTGCTTCACATCTTGGGTATTTTTACCTATAAGCAGTTTAATTTAAGGTCTGCTACTTTTTACTACATGTACCCAAACTCAGCCATTTCTTATAAAGTACATACATAGCACCTGAGTGGTTTAAAATGTGTTTTTAATCAAATCTCTTGCCTAAAAGTGTTGTTGACAGTAAATTAAAATCACAGATGTAATTTTTAATCTTCATAATTTTCTTTTGACATTAAATTGTCTCAACTATATATGATAATTTCAGATTAGTTATAACACATAAATATTGACATGATTAACCCTATATACTAGTTTATATAAAAGCAAATATTTTGAAAGTCTACTTTTTTGATAAAGATTACAAAAAATAAATGTAAGTTTTTATAGTAAAATTTAATGACAGATATATATATATATGTTAAATATTTTGTATTAAAAATGGACTTATTGGACATCAATGAATCCCCCCTCAGGTTGGGACCATCTAATACTTAAAAAATGGACTTATTGGAAATGTAAATAGATTAATTCTTTAGTTAGAACAAAAGACCTAGTTGTTCTAAGATGACTAATAACTAAAAGTTGTAAACTAATTCACAATGAACAAGTGTAGTTTTGAATTCAATCAGATTTTTATCTAATTTAACTCATATAATTATTTTTTATTGTTTCTTATGACTTATGAATTTTAGTCCATGAAATTGCTAATTTAAAGATACTAGTATAAGTGTGCCATTAAAAATGATTATATTATGGTATTACATTACATAACGCATCTTATAACAATCTAGTCTATAAATTATGATAGATACTTGTCTCTATGCATCATGATAAATTTAAGTCAACTAAAAGTTTACTGTAAGTACAAATTTTGATCTATATAGTTGTTTATTTAATTCTTAGTGAAGCACATAATATTATGATTTTGTTTTGCTCATTTTAAAATATGAATTCTTATTCAAGGCAAACTTTGTTAATGTGCTATTGAAGACTTATGCTTTTATAGATTTATCAGATATAGAAGTTATAAATCTTTATCATATTTTAATCAGTTTACATTGTTATATATAAATTTTATGGTAAAAATACTTATATTTATAAATATAGAGCTTACAATCTATTTTCAACAATATTTTAGCAGATCTTATAAGTCTCCAGGCTCCAGATAATAAGCTGGATAGGAACTTGCACCCTTTTAGGACAAAAAGTGGAACCAATTCTTGGTCTCTGCAACTTCCCAGGATCCATGACCTAGGGCATATCCTAGATAAAGGTATTATAGCAGCTCTAATCAACTTCTGACATATACAATCACTTATTTCACCCATGCTAAAACTCATTTCCATCAATGAATCAACTGAGCATTATGTTCTGAAATTAACACAATTCTATTAAAAGCTAGTATTGTGGTTAAAGTATGTGCCAAAAAGGAAAATTTACTCATAAAATACTTTATCAAAAGTATTCATAGTTGTAAAAATTAAGATACTTGAGGTAACGCCAGGTGAAGTTGTGGATTATTGAAAGTTGTATTAAAAAATCTAAACAAATATGGCATCAAATAGGCTTCAAATGCGTCAACAAAGTCTAATGATAACAAAGAAAAATCAACAGTTCTAATTAATAATTATAAAATTAAAGTACCAAGTTATAATATCAAATGCCAGATTAATCATTTGAGAATAGTGATGCCATTAAAAGGTAGAATTATACTAAACCTCGCCATCCCAAGCTTTAAAGATAATACATAACAGTCTGCATAGAGTAAGTTGCTGGGGTTTTCTCTTATCTAGCACCTTTAAAAACTTAAGAGCCCAAACTCCCTACGCTTCAATTAAACTAAAAATACTTCCTTTTTAAAATTAAGCCTATGTAAGGCCAGTATTTTAGTCTTGGTGCTATTAGTGAATATGCTGCCATTGGCTACTTACCTGGCTATCATCAGAAAAAGTAGGCAGAAACCCCAAGAGCTAGCTAATGAACCATACGTTTAAAAATATCTTTGCCCTTCTCTCCAAAGACTCATAGCCACTTACGCCATTCCCCACTATATCAGAGCGGAGGTGATTGTAGTTTTTGACTTTTGTCCTGGGTGCCAAAGCATCCATGATCAAAGCCAGGTTCTTCCTAGGCATGCCAGTTCCCTAGAAACTATTAATTAACTTTAAGATAATTATACTCTTAGTTTGAATAGAATATAGTTTGACTGAAATCACATTATATATAAAGAGCATATCTTGTATCTTAATAGCTTGTATTAAAGTCTTTTACATTGTATTTTATATCTTCACTGATATCAAGTAGATATAACCTAATATTTTTACATTATATACCTAATGATTGTATAGATATCTTATATCATTTTACTTTCAATAAAATTTCATTGACTTTATTTGTTTTATATTGATTTATCTATAATTTGTACAATTTGAATAGACTTTCTGCTTGTGTATCTATCAAAAAATTACTCATTATTAGGTGAAGTATATGATTTAACGCCTTATAACAGATAATGCACTGGGAGATAAAACTGATGCTCTAAAGTTTATACTATTATGATCTCATCCTTAGCAAAAATCTCATTTTTCAATTAATTAAATAGTGAGTTAATTAGCATTTAACTACACTTATTATCATCTATAATATCTTAAAAACTAAGTTTTAGATATACTAAGTCTATTATAGTATCATATATAAAAATATAGACATATTTAACATAATTAACAAGAATTATTATATTATACAATAAATCACATCGCTTTTTTTCCCATAACAATAACATCAGTTACTAGATTCGACTCAAACAGAAATTTTTGATAATCACACAGGTGAGATGAGCGAATTCAATAAATCACAACTAAACTGGGCGAAAGCCATATCTGGCAATGGCCAAAATGGTGCACCAAAGGGCAAAAAACGACTTGGAGGGGGACCAGGAGTCAATGCACCAAAAAGTTACAAACTTAAACACCGCCTGGTTGTGGAGTTCACCACAAAACAAAACCAATATATGGTAATATAATATGCATAACTACCATTAAAAGTGGAACATGGGCTCTGACTTTTCTTAGGGGTCAAATCCCCAACTCTGTGGGAGATAGTGGGTGAGGCACAGGACTCCCTTTTCCCCCATGCGGTGTATGTTACCACTCACACCATCCACCATAGCTGGATCAATATGTGTTTTAAAACTGAAGAGGATGCAGACACTGTGGCAAAAGTCTGTGTCAAGATTGCCCACCCTGAGGCCAAATGAATTGTGTGCACTGCGCGCACCAGATGGAACAAAGAAAATACTTTGTTCATCTCATTTGACTCACTCCCCACCAACCTTCCACAAAAACTAATCAAGGAGGAGCTCTGAATCAGCCTTCAGAGCTATGGAGAAATCAAACAATTAGAACAACAGCAATTCCACCTGATGACAAACCTGTGCACTGGAAAGGTGATCACCGTGATCAACCTGATTCCCAATGTGGCTACAGACCTAACAAAAATTCCACGCACTGCATTGCTTCACCTCCTGGACAGGGGATTGTCAAAGCCATTCTGCGTCACACCAAAACGTGCACCACCCATCTGTAACCATTGCACCGCATTTGGGAACAAGGAACATGCCCTGAAGGAGGGAATCTTGGCCCTGGACTTCTGTGATGACGCCATTGACAAAGATGAAGAAATCTTCAGAATAATTATTGACGCCAGCCATACTTTCCTCTGTGGAGAGGATGGGAACTACATCCTCATAGGCCCAGTATCACTCAAACTAAGCAAAAGGTACAGAAGTCCTGCAAGCAGGCAGCTTCTAATGCTGTGTCACTTGTGACCTCCTCCAACAACCCTGACCAAATCTAGGAGGACAGAGAGGAAATCGTCCAAGCCAGCCAATCAGAACAGAATGCCCAAGCTAAAGAAGCCATGGAGGATATTAACCAAGCCAAACAGTCAGAGCAGACAACCCACACTGAAAATTTTCTCTATAATCTGACTGAATCACCACGTGATCTCAATCAAATAAACTTAACTGGACAATTTAACTTCACTATGGGTGAGACAGCAGGACCCAAAACATCAGAAACCAATCAGTGCATTAATCTAAGAGTCTCAAAAAAACCACGTGCAGAAAAGCTTAATAGAAACCCTAAATCCAACAAAACCTGCATGAAATCAACACAAGGTAAGGAACTGGACAACGCCTCAGAGTGGACTGGCCCAATCACATGGAGCAAGTTCAAGGCAATAAGTGGGGGGCTAGGGCCGGAAGGCCCACCCAACCGCTCCTGAGGCGCTGCAGGCACCTCAGTGTCAATAGGGAAGCTAAACATCGCAGGAGCCAGGGCTCAAGCGTCCCAAGCCAAAAAGCGGACTTCCTGCATAAACCCCCTGTAGACATCTTGACCATACAATAAACCCACTGTCTACAGGGGGAAGAGGGATCCTGGTCATCCAGGGTCTCACCATCCCAGTTGGTATGGATATCCCACTGTGGGGTGGTCATCCAAACAAACAAAAAATTAAAAATCGCTGCGTCCTCCTCATATCTGCATGGCCGCATCCTGGCCACTATAATCACAAACCAAGAGGCCACAATCTCAATAGCTTGTATCTATGCACTGTGCACCACAACTGAGAGGAAACAATTCCTCAAAGCCATCCCAACACTCAACCTCCCACCAGAAACTATCCTGCTGGGCGATTTTAACTGCTGGAACAACCCCACCACAGACTGATGGCCCAACCAGGGGATACCCACTGGGACACATTGAGTTCCATGCAATAAAGGCTTCCCTTGACCTGTATGACACTCTACCTCAGGTCTCCACTCCTCCCCCACATGACCTTCCCCAGTATACACAATGGAATGCTCATCTCAATGAGATGCATCGATCACATCCCCAAACTAAAATTCTGCCATTTGTCTATTTTTAACTTCGCTACAAAAAAGATCAATTTTTCTGACCACCAACTAGTTTCAGTGTAGATCAGGCCAGACTGAATTCACATACTGACGTCGCCCTGGAGGAAGCTATACTTAGAGAACATGATTTACCCAAAATTTCAGACTAGGTCGAGCACAAAGCCTCAAACCCAGAATTTTGCAAACCTGTTTGTATCAAATCCCATTGAAACTTGAAAAAAATTCAAAATCTGAATTAATAAACAAAGCTTGCCATCTCGCCTCACGCAAGTACACTGCGGAAACAGCTACAATCAGGTGCACCCTGGAAGAACTAGACCACCTTGAGTTCAACACCTAGAAGTCTGGCTACAGCCCCAACTGGGGGCACAAATGGGCAGAAATCTCCGCCAGCCTAAATGCCCTCATCTATGAACACCAACACTGAATCAAAGTATTGAGGAAAGGTAAGTGCATAGAAGGTGAAACCTGTTCAACGTACTTCTTCCACCAATACTACTCCTGAGGTAACCTGCCCCCATGTGCACAGGTCCACAAAGGTGTCAGCACCATGGCAACTGACCCAGCGGAGGTCAAGGTGGAGATACACTGCTATCACACTGAACTTTATCTGACTCCCCATCTGACCCCCAAAAAATAAAAAAAATTATCTACACCTCTGGAATACAGAGTTCACCGCCAGACTATAGTCTCCTAAACCTGATAATGCAGGAGGAGCTCTGGAACACAGTCCGTGGTGCATCACATAGGAAATGCCTAGGCCCTGATGGGATACCCTACGAATTTTATAAAAAATAGTTTGGACAAATCGCCCCCCTCCTCTTAGCCTCAATGAACCAGTGCCTACTGGAGACACGTCTCCTAACTGGAGGCCAGGACTCCTATGTCATAACCCTGTTTAAAAAGGGAGACAGACTGGACCTGGCCAACTGGACCCAATTGCACTCTCAAACACTGACACAAAACTACTTATAAAGATCCTATCAACCAGATTAGGCACAACAGCCTCTAAAACCCTGTCACCTAATCAGTTTGGGTTCACACCAGGGAGCTCCACCTGGAACAACATACACCCTGTTGCAAACATATGTCAGTCCAAAGCATTTTGAGCCCTAGTATTCCTTGACCAGAGAAGGCATATGACCGCATTAGCTGGCCATACTTGAAGGAATGCCTAAGCACCTTAAATCTCCCATGCAGGTTCATTGATTAGGCGATGCTCCTCATAGAATCCACGTCTATGGCTGTGTGTGGCTCTGGCTTTCTAACTGACAGGATCACACCACACATAGGGATCAAACTAGAGGACCTCCTCAGCCCACTACTCTATAACTTCAGCTTTGATCCAATACTCCGCATTGCTGACTCACGCCTCATGGGCATAACTGCACAAGGCCATCCCCCAGTCAAGATACTAGCCTTTGCGGATGAATGTGTGACTGATATAGCTAACAATAATGATTCCTGACAGCTGGAACGTACCCTAGAGGAATACTCCATTGTGAGTAATGCATCGCTCATCAAAAGGAAAACAGAAATAATCCTCTTAGGCAAAATATATCAATATCTGGGCCACAACACCCAAGTCCCGCAGCTCCCCACAATGGAAAAACCCACTCATCCTACCCTTTGCTTCACCCCCCCACAACCAACCCCATCTGCCACCTTGGGATATGGCTGGAAACAGGGTAGTATGCCAATGAATTAATTGAAAACAATCTACTACAACGGGTATCCAACTGCATCGCCTCACATAAGGGAAGAACCCCAGGGCTAACGGGGTGAGTGGCAGTTAACAACTCACTTATCCTCCCGATGCTGTGGTTCCCCATGCATGCAATCCCCTTTTCGCCCATCTTCATAGCCTCAATCCATGCGCTTATCCAGGGCTGGCTGTGGCCTGGATTTAACCGCCCATACAGGTGGAAACGCTATTTGGACCATGCTCCATCGGAGGCATGGGCTTAATAGACTTTAAGGGCCATGTCAACTGCATTCTAGCGCCTAGATAAAGGAAGTGATAACCCTGGACCTCCAACAACATTGGTCCAGAGCGGCAAGGGCCAACTTTGCACAGGTGCTCAAAATACCTAACCCACACAACCCATCCAGCCTACTAACAACCTTGCTAACTACCCCAATGCAGCGGTCCCACATGGAACCCCCTCACTTTAAACTCCTCCTCCACACCATCCGCCGCATGGGATGGACCATCTCTAACACTGGCGCTGTGCAGAGAAGGGACGACACAGAGCCTGCTTCATGATAAGAAAACCAAAAGACCACCCCCAGTAAGACATACTCGCTATGACCCCCAACCATTACTAGAATTGACTACCTAGATGCTTTAGACATCCCCTACGACCTAGCTACACAGAAGGCAATATAGAGGCTGACGCACCATTCACTCCTCCAGCCAAGTGTAAGAGCAAACACCTGGAGCAGCCTGAGAAGGACCTATAGAACAGCGGAACACACCCATTTCCTCCATGCAACCTGCACAGTATGTGGAGGGGAGGGTTCCCTACACCACCGCCTAGAAATTTGCCTCCCATCCAGAACCATATGGCTGTAAGTTGCGAGCCTGCTTGGGATCCAAGACGACCAGGAACTCTCCATCTTAAGTAGAATCCTTGCGCTCCGGCTCAATTCCCCAATTCCACCTACCATCCGCTCCCTAATGGTGGCCATCGCAATGTGGACAATCCACACCATTGCTTTGTATGCGTTCAAGGGTACTGTACCAACC
This sequence comes from Massospora cicadina, assembly GCA_022478985.1. NCBI lineage: Eukaryota > Fungi > Entomophthoromycota > Entomophthoromycetes > Entomophthorales > Entomophthoraceae > Massospora > Massospora cicadina. The sequence goes on from JAKSZP010009235.1 coordinate 85,876, forward strand.
ATCTGTGTGGCAACCAGTAGGTTTCACATTCACTTACTGGAATACTTCCAAGACTGGCTTTATAGGTACATGAAGCCAAGGCAACAAAGTCTCAAAGAGTCATGGTTCCCACTCTGGTTCCTCCAAACATACCCCTTCCTTCACACCTGATCCATAACAGGGGAAACCACCTCAGAGTAGCGCACCAACCCCCCATACCTGGCAGTATCAGATGGCAACTGGGGTAACTCATATACCTTGGGGTGCCCAATCATTTCTATCCTCGCTATTCTTCACTCCCCCTTTTTATACACACATTGGTACTGCCCATCCCCTGGTCGACTTGCCTTGGTTAAATAAAACAATTAATAACATCCTTACTAAGTCATATTAATTTGCTATCTTAATAGTACATATAATAACATAATATCCAAAAAATTTCTATGGGGTCTAACAAGCTTTTATATCAGCAGGAATACAAAAGAAAAATTAACTTTTTTTATGTTGATAGTTATCTAAAATAAGCAGAGCTTAATAAATTAATGAACTATATTCCTTTTAGTGGGTTAAGCCCTTGGCCCTTGCTCGCTTAATTTGAGAGTTTGGTGTGGACATAATGTTAATTGGGGTTGTTTATGAGACAATTTGACACAAAAAGTGAATTTAATGTTGTAGAAAGTCTTTAACAGTCCCTAAAGAGTGACTCTCTTCAAAGTCTGCGTTGAAAAGAATTTATCTGGGATAAACTGTTCTAGCCCAACTAAAAATCTCTTATTGCACTCTGACATCACCTTTGCAATAACTTTGTATTTCTAACTCCTAGAAAAGACTCAACTTTTACTTTATAATTTTCTTTCTTGCTGCGAAAATCATTGCCGCTTAATGATAGTTTGCTTCTGCTCCCTGATATTAACTGCACAGATATTGACACTTGAGTTGATTGACTGAAATTGTACAACTGAGGCAATAATAATATGAAGTCTATTATTAAAGTTGATTATCTGAAAGCTACATTGAGTAAAGGGTCCACCGTTACCAGATGCTTCTTCCTCTTGAAGATATGTTTGAACTGGTAGTGAACACTTCCCTTTTCTCTTCATGCAGAACCAAGCAGATATTTTATAATAGCAATCTAAGGATATCTGATCCTTACACTCTTATCTCAAATGTAAGCTATACAAATAATGTATGGACAACAGAGTTATTGTCAGCTTTATTCTGTTTTTAATAGAACTTTTTTTTTGGGGGGGGGGGGGGTTGTAGTATAATTGGCGCACAGCTTTTCAGTTATCTATTGGGATCAAATTAAATGTTTCCCTAAACTGGATTGACCCTTGAGTTTTAGGACCTGAACAAAGGTAGGTATTTTCATTGATTTTCTTAGGTAACGTAATATTCAGTGTTTGGCGACCAATTTATTGTATTTAGGAACTTAATACAATTAATTAAGGTTGTGTTGCCAATGACAATTCTACCATTTGACACAAGTGATAGATTACCTAGGTATTTTTTAATGACTCTCCATCCATTTGCTCTGAATGATTCCCAATAATAATTTGACTGTCAGAGTTGCTCCCTCATCAAATTCATGCTTAATACTGTCGGGGATGATTCCTAACAAGAATATTAATTAAATTAATCATTGGATCTCTTCCATTGATTAATTACAACTAACACATTGATTGCCAACCATTGACAATATATCTGATTGTAACCACCAATTTTCAAATTTATTAATTAGTCAATGGGTTTATAATGTGGTAAACTAAAATTATAACAATTGAAAAGCTCAATATTTACAAGGTGTTCTCTTTGACAGTGACTCTTACATGCAAATCCTTATACTGTTAAAGAAGATGCAGCAATTACAGATCTATTCTGTTGTGTTATTCTTTAATTGAACAAAAAAATGAAGACTAAGGACAAAGCTAAGATTTTGTAATTATTAAATTTTGATAGTGAATATAAATTAAAAGTATTCTCTTAGTTTTAATCAATAAAGTAGATTAGATGTAAAAAATTTATGTATCATTTCTATGGTTTAATTTAGTATATTTTGTGTTAAGATTATTCATTTAATATTCTTTGCAGAGTCTATATGCTTGGTATAGTTGCAGGAGCATTTTCTCACAGTGGATGTATTCTTAAATTTATTTGAGGTACGCTGACCAGGGGTGGACATTACCAATACTTATTGAGCAAAAGAACCAAATGAAAAAACAAACGGAACAGTAAACACAAAGCAAAACCTCCAACCAGGTGGGGAGCGGAACATTGCTAACCCACCATGGCTGAGGTTGAGGGGGGTCAGGCATCTATTATACTGGCATATTTTTCATGACAGGATCATTATGGTTCAGAATTGGACAAAAGCAGAGAGCCAAGGAGTTGGAGCATCAGTGTAGTGGGGGTGGATGGCGGTGAAAAATGGGTTATCTTCTTTAAGATCAGCTTGAGAGATGGCTTCTACTAATCTCACTAGATGATGTTCACCTTGAAGGTGGGTATCATGGAGTTGGGCCAAATTTGTTATATTGTGCTGGGTGATGAAAGCAGATGGGTCAAAATCTGCTAGTTTTGCCACATGCATGACAACATCTTAAGAATCATCATTTCTTTTGTTGATTTCTTCCCATGCTGCTTTGAGAAAATCAAGGGGGAAGACGATTGTGCTCAGCCCTTCATGGTATTGAGCCAATGATTGACAACTGCTTTGTGAAGGACTGGGCAATGTGATGAGGCCACCACTGCTAAGGCGAGCTGGTGGTCACATTGGTAGGGAACAGCATTGGGTTTGGGAGTGAATCGTCTGGGGGATAGGGTTTTGTCAAAATGAGAATTTTAAAATTTGGCCCATTTGTAATCCATTAGGCTGAGAGGTTCACAGTCATCTTAATCGTGATAACTTTACCTGATTTGTCAACCTTGACAAATAGGTCCCAAGTATTCTGGTTCACAAGAATAGTGGATGTAGAAGTAAAGTAGGTGGTAGTAGTCAAATGGGTTGCTTGGGTGCGAATGGTGGTACAAGCCTGACTCTGATTGGCAGGGTTGAATATAGGTGGGTTAATGTGGTCAGGTGATTTGGTGGGGGCTTATAGGGGCGGATATTGATAAAGTCAGCTGGCGCATCAGCAGCGGTGGCCAGTTTAATTATTGCTTATCAGAATACAGGAATAAAAGTTCATAGTTGACACATAGGCAAAATAGAATAATGGAACGAGGGAGGGCGAGAGGATGGGTGAAATAAGGTGGATGTGCTCAAGTTTAGCACTAAGTCCTGTGGGGGAAAATAATCAGTAGAGGTTGATGGGGTATTCAACCATGCAAATGAATTTTCCCACAGGGCGGAAAATGCTAGGTGGTGAACACGGCTACCCTACATTTGAGCAGCAGGCGGCAGATCTGAGGACATCAACAGGAAAATGGACGTGGCTAGATGGCGGTGGTAATTTAAACTTTTTTGATAAAAATTCGCTCAAAAGTGATTTTGAGTGGAAAGAAAAGTTACAGTGGATGTATTCTAATCAGATTCTTATTCATTTACTTGTTTAAATTCCGCTTCCTGGTTAGGTATAGAAATCTCAGATTTTGCTAATTGTTTAGTGCCTCTCATACTTTTAAAATGGATTTGGTTAGTAGTTCCATCTTGAGGCGTCTAGAATCTACAATCTGTCCATCTTTTTATTATAGTTGTTCACCTGATTTGGTAAAGTTCAGGTTGAGTTATTTTTTATAAGCAAAACATTGTATCCTCCAAATTATCAATAGTTCTGCCATTATTAGCATAAAAAAGATTTATCTCGCCCTGGGGTAATTAAGGGGCTTGATGGTCGCCATTGACAGCCATAAAACCTACCTTTCAAATGGGTATAGCTTGAACTTGGACATGTTATAAATCTTTAGTCATTGTGGAGTATAAATAGTGCCTGACTGAATTCCTTGTTTTTCAAATGTTAAATCAGTTCTTTAAGTCAGTGACTGTTGTGGAGATTCCTTCTTAAAGGGATTATTATCAAATGTACTCATGGCTTTATTTATAGCACTACTCCACCTAAGACAATAAATATGAGGAAGAATCTAAGGTGCCGTGCATGTACTCTCTTAGCACTTTGTTGTCATCATTATATTTTATAGTGACTCAGCATCAATCTTGTACTATACATTTTCTAGTTGAGTCCATATGTTTTTTAATTTCTCTAGTTGGCTTCCTCAGACAGGTTAGAACAAAGCCTTCTCTAATGTTTCAAATTCTGGCTTTAGTTCTCTTTTGACTCTCACCTTGATTCTTTGGAAAGGTTGGCTTAATATTCCTAGTCACGATTATTTCATCTTAATTTCTATTAAATAGCTCTTGCTGATTGTTGCCAAAGTAAGTTCTTTCTATCCGCGTTGATAATTGGGGATAGTAAGGTAGGTAAGGCCTCTTATCAACTATATAGCTCCTATAATGTAGAAATGACTTTTACTTGGTGATAGCTAATTCTAAAGTAATGCAACACAGAGGTTAATAATTGATTTGCAGATTTCCTTTTAGTATATTGCTATCATCTTGAGTATTACTTCCATGATTCTTTTTACATGCTCAATACTTTTGTTTGATGAGGGAGTGTAGGGGTAGTAAGGTTTGTTTCATAACTCCCAAGACCATAAATCTTTGTGCTGCATTAATAAAAAAATTCATGTCATTTATTAGAGACCAGAACTTGTAAAAACCCACGTATATTTTTGACTTGATTGTATATTAATCGCACTGTTGATCCTGCAGTTACCCCTTCACCACTAAAGCCCTGATCCATTTGGTAAATGGTATATTGTTTTATGACAAATCTATTTTTACTTCAGGCTTAAGTAAAGGTTCTATCATGTTAATTAATACATTGTATAAGGGCAATAATAAAGGTATTGGTTGTTAATTGAAGTTTGTCTCAAGCGTCTTAGGCTTTCTCATGTCACACAGAGCTCTGGCCTTGATGCATTATGTCTGACATTAACTTTTAGTAGAGCCATTCCTTAAATTACCCTATTGTCTACTAAAAGTTGCCATGCCCAGTATGTTTTTACATCCATCACCAAATTCATGCTATTGCTAGGTCAAATATAAGTGTACCATTTCCCCCTAAAATTTATTTTTCTAAATACTTTAATTAATATGCCAAGTATCTTTGGAAACCTCTCAAGATAGTCTTCACCTCTTTAGTCTCACCTTGCCACTCTTCTTCAAATTAGTATTTTAGTATCTTATATGTTGATCACTCTAAGGTTCCTTTATATGAAACACAGGTTAAACTTGAAATTCCTTCAGCATTCAAGTGTTTGCTTCACGCTTGGTTTTTGTTTAAAAATGATATTATTATAGTTGTACCCCCCATCTGGAAAGCCTCTTGTTGGGATACTTCATGTTTCAGAGCCATCAGAGTTACGCATTATCCATCAACAATATAAAGGTCACTCTGTATAGGTAGGGTCAAAGGTGATATCTATTTTCATGGCCTCCAATTATTCCCTCTCAGTAAACGTATAGCCTTTTTCTTCCAACGTTAAAAACTTGTAAAAGTATACAATGGTATGGTCAATCCCATCTTCATCCAATTGGGCTAACATCGCTCTGATCCCAATTTTGCTAGAATTAATAAATTTATAAACCGTCCTGATGAAGTCCAGATATTAAAAAAGCTGATTACCCATTTTTGCTGGGTTGTGGCCATAATTGATGGTAATAGGTGGAAAAATTAGCGTTGCTTGAATTTATATACCAATATTTCATTTGACTAATTCTTAAATTAGTTGATGAGGTAGCCATCCTTAAGTGCTTAAAAGTTATAAACTATCAAATCAATTATATAGCTAACAGATCAGAAAAACCCTATGAACTTATTAGATTGACCAAACAAATGTTAATAACTTGAAAAATCAATAAACATATCAAATTAATTAGATTATTAACCACTTAACAAAAAACTAATTAAAAATATTATAAATTAAAAAATCATTCTCTTGGAAAACCTAATAGCTTATCAAATTAACCAAATCACCATCTATTATAATTAGTCTGACTAACCAGAATTTTTTTCATAATTTATATAAAATAAATAGACTAAGCTTATATCAATATTTCTTTATACTGATTCCAATCCACTGTATTACAACCTGACATACTAGATTATGTTTGCTTTGGCAGGCCGCATCACCTCTATAAATGTTACTTTAGGTTCATTTGGCAACATCTCTGATTATAAGCATTATCAAAGTTACAAATTGATTTCTTTTCTGCCAGTGTTGCTAAACTCTGACTGCCTAATTTATAGTGATTACCTCTCCCTAGTGGCTGTGAACAATCAAATTTCATTTTATAATATTACTGTGAGGTGAGTGTCTTTAGCTCCACAATTCTAAGAGAAGTAGTGTGGTATCCATACCAAATCACCATGGAATTGCTATTAAGCATATGGGAAACATGACAACACAATTGGTGCCCATGCCATGATCGCAGAGATGCAGGACTAACAATGTCATAAAAGTTGTAAAGTTACACAAGAAGGTGATGACTATATAGACTCCAATCAAGAGTTTATTACCATTTAGTAATTGCGGTCTAAGCCTTGAAAAACCCCAATCAAAAGCGTTCTTGACTCAATTAAATTTAAAGTTAGATCAGCTTTTAATAGTATATGAAGATCTAGGTGTTGGATAACTCCTTAAGAATGTCTGCAACTAAGCTATCAATAGATTCATTAGATAGTCTTTTTCAGTAGTTATCTATTATTACAAAGTTGTACAACAAATAAGTTGTTTTGAAAAAATATCATAAGGGAAATTGTGATGATGGGTAACTATTACTGGGTCTCAGTACTAGGACAATATCAGTAAATATAATCAGACTACCAAAGATGTTGTGCAGTAACTAAAGGAAACCCAAACATAAGTTTTTGACTGAAGGTTAATTTTTTGGAAATGGTAATATATTAATTATATGATTATTAAAGCCCCATAGTTTAATTAATTATAATGACCTATCCTCAACAAAAACTTAATAATAACTACAATTTTCGATTCAATATTAGCATATTGTTTAGCAAACTCATTGATTCCAACCTATGAAAGTTTGTCCATACCCAGTGTTAGTTCTGGTGTTTTAGATCTGGGAGAGCAACCAAAAGAATACTTTAAGAACTTACAACCACTACTATATTTTGTTGTTTACACCATAAATTTCTTTATTTTCATGAAAATAACTTCCCTTTAGCACGCCTCTGAAAACGCGATATTACTAGCAGTTTTTAAATCTGCACACATTGTCAATTTATTGATTGTATTGGAGTATTGCTATTAGTTGTACATGAACAAGGACTATGCATCTATTTCCTATTTCCAAATAAAATGCAACTAGATGAAATCCTTAGATGCTTCTCAGTTTTATAAAGTTTGCACCAATGCATACCAGAGTTTAGAGAAACATATAATAAAAGCTGCTAATTAGAAGGAAAATTTTATCTTATAGAAACGTCTGAACCCTATCCTTTAACATGACTCAGGCTTTTCCTGCATCAAAATTTGCCTTATTATTTTGTAAATATGAGACAAGTTTGGTATAGACCAAAATCCTTTTGATACAGATACAATTAACTAATCTCTTATTTATGATTAAGTTAAACCTATTTATCACTAGTTGGCAACGATCCCAAAGGGATAAGTCAATTGAAATTTGCATACATTAAGTTTATAAAAAAAATTTAATGCAATCAAACTTTCAATTTTATTTTAACAGAAAATTATACGGCAACTGACACAAAGCTTATTGACATGAATACCACAGCTCTGACTGAAGGGCCAATAGCTGCAGGTATCCTAAAGCTTCCAATAAAACCACAACAACTGAACCTTAATAAAAAAAACCAGAGCCTGGGATCCCTTCTGGCGAGAGTTATATCAGAATCAACCTCCCCTACAATCTTCAGATTCTTTTTCTATAAGCTCTTAATAAAAAGATTACAATTTAAATTCTTTTAGGCATTTTTGAGCCTTATTTACATATATGCACCCAACTAGTATAGCATTCAATGCCGCATAATTGGCTATTGTCCTAGAGCCCTGAAAACATGCGCTTTTTCTCTGTTTGGTCTGTCTCGCCACCAACCAACTTACTACCAGGGGAATAATGTGCAATTTGCTAATACTTGGTTCATGTCAATATAGTGTCTATAACTCTCTAAAACCCTGTGTGGTGGTGCTTGATGCATAGGATCAATGCAAGGGAAGCAGTAATCGTCATTATGATAAAAATAGCCCAGCAGAGGGTACTAGAGCTAAAGAGGCTTAGGGCGAGAGTGTTAAGTATGGTAAGATAATAATGAGTCCGATCATTGGCAAAACGTGGCTGTTCCCCAGACAGCTGTTACTAGCCAAGGTTGGTACAGTGTTAAAGTGCACTGGTGGCTGGGTTTTTAGGGAACCTAGTAGGACCAGTGGTGTACCTGAAGATATGATAATTTTAAGCAAAATAAAACTGGCTCACACGTCACAAAACCTACTTAAAGAGGTCCACGCATAAGTTCTCCTAAGTCAAAATATGTAAAATGTAAAATAATGTACGGGTTTATTGCGGAAAGATGACCAATGAGGAACGTTGTTCATGAGCGAACATACTTAAACAATCTCAGGAAAACTCTGGGTTAGAGGAAGTGGTCCAAAGCCTTGGTACACCAATGGGCGCACGCTTCCATCTGAAAGGGTAGCAAACTTTGAAACCAACATCACTCAAGTGATTGATTGAAGTTGTACCTGACCTGAGCTCATAACTTCATAAAAGGAATGGGTTTCAAACACCCATTCCCCAATTAACTGTATTGTTGCATCATCATTCATTAAATAGCTCATCCTTTTTTGATGCCTGAGACAAAACAAGGGGTTGGGCGTTTTGCACCTCACTTGTACCAACCTGGGCATATTTGGCTTGTACCCAGCGTTATTCCAAGGTGTGCTTGAGGTCAGGAAGGGCTTGAAGCTTAACCTTCTGGACCTTCTGCCGCCCAACCTTGTCCTTGGGGTTGGTGCCTATTATAAAGTCATGTAAACATGACATTACCCTCTCCTCCTTTTTGGCCTTCACCCCATCTCCAGTGGCATTCGCCAAGGAAAAGTTTTTATGGGCAGGGGCCAACTTCATGGCAGCAACAGCTGTCTTGGACTTTAGTCCTACAGCTTCAGGGAAACGCTCATGGAATGCCACAATTAGCTCTTAGGTGTGAGCGCAGTCACGCGCTGGAACCTAACTATTTTCTGCTGCATAAATCCCTTCCAGGATAAATGATACTTGAGCCTTCTCCTTGCCCGATGAGAGGCAACAATCTCCTGCACTTTAGATTCTGGTAGCCCATCCATGAGATATTTTTCAGGAGTCTTTGGAGGGGGCCCTCAAACAACGTGAGCTTGCTTTCATGAAACACTTAAAAGATTAAAACGAGGGGGAAGATCCAACTGGTATGAGGCGTAGCTCACCTTTTTTACAGTGTGGTATGGCCCAATCCTCTTTAGTCCCAGTTTTTTGCATGGTTGCTTGATAGGGGTGTTTTTAGCATCCAGCATCATGAGATCTCCTTCCTTGTATGCAGGTCCAACCCATCTCTTACCATCAGCATGCTCCTTGTAAGCCTTCATGACCGCATCTAAATTCGTGCTCACCCTTGGTGTACTTTCTTAATTTTTTTTGCAAAGTCTACCACTGCTTCCACCTTGGATCCACAACTGGGCTCCATGTTGAAAGCGGGATTGAAGCCATAATTGGCGAAGAAGGGGGAACAACCAATTGATGCATGTTGTGCGTTGTTATAACTGAATTGTGCCATGGGGAGATGGGAAACCCAATCTGAGTGATCTGCGGCAGTGTAGCACCGCAATAACTGTTCAAGGCACTGGTTCACCTTTTCAGTCTGCCCATCTGATTGATAGGCAGTTGAACGGCAAGGACGGATTTGCAGAGTCTTACACAACTCTTACCAAAAGACAGAGGTATAATGGGGCCCCTGATCGCTAGTAATTCCTGGGGGAACCCATGAAGAGCGAACACATCAGTAACAAACAGCCTAACCATTTCTGCCACGGTGACTGTGGTTCTGCAAGGGATAAAGTGGGCGAACTTCATAAAATGGTCCACCACCACCATGAAATCATCAAAGCCATCAGATACAGACAATTCAACAATAAATTCAACTTATAGGGAAGTCCAAGGCCCATCAGCCTTTTGAACTGGTACCAACATCCCTGCTAAAGGCTGGCGATTCAGTTTCATTTGGTTGCAGACTATGCAGTCTTTACAATATCTGCCTACCTGAGCAGCTAATCCCTTTCAGTTGTAAGTGTGGCAATAAGCTCAAGGGTCTTCGCCTTCCCAGGATGACCAACAGTGATTCCGTCATGATGGTCCTGGATGATTTCCAGGCGAAGATGTCCAGCAGGAACCCATAAGCGCTTCTGAAATCAAACATCTCATCCTTTACATGATAACCTCTGGCAATCTCCTCCTGGTATAATGCGCTCTTTGCAAAGGACCATAGTATATTTGGCTATCAAAGGCTGAGAAAGGACTTCCTTTCTGAACATATCATATTCCTCCACATTTTCTAGGGGAGCGAGCGCTGGCTAATTTACAAAAGGAGAGGAAAGTTGAGAGATGATCTTACCTAGGAAATCATTAATGGGTATTATGCGCCTTAACATCCTAGGATTGGGAGCTAGTGCAGGGTTGCGGTTTAAAGCATCCGCCATACCATTTTCCTTGCCCTTTGTAAACTCATAAGAAAACGCAAATTGGGCAAGGGTCTCATGACAGCAGGTTTGCCGTAGGGTTAGGACATGAGGTGGCAGTAGTACAGTAAGGCATGGTGATTTGTACATGTGCGGAAGGGTTGGGATGATCCATGAAAGTGATGACGCCAATAAAACATAGTGCATCAACAATGCTAATAACTCTTTATCATATACGGCGTAGTTTAACTATGGTAGAGACATCTTTCTAGAAAAATATATTACTGCATGCTCTACTCCATCTTCTCCTACTTGTAATAGGGTTGCCACTATGGCAAAGTTAGAGGCATCTGAAGCTACAATAAACTCTTTATTGGGTTCAACATGGCGAAGAAAGGAAGCGGAAAGAAAAGTACATTATACTTCTTGGAAGGCATTCTCCAAAGTGTTGGACCACTGGAGTACTTTTGCCCCACTTGCCTTATACAAAGGCGCTGCAAGCTCAAAAAGGTTTGGTGTGAACTTCTAAAGTAACGTACACGTCCCCAAAAAGCTTCTCAATTCCTTAACTGAGGTTGATTGGGCCACTCACGAGTCACCTTCTACTTGTCTGGAGTTATCATGTGCCCTTGGTCAAACATGACGTTGCCCAGAAAGGCGACCTGGGACTTAAAGAGATCACACTTACTGATCTTCAGCGTAAGGTTAGCAGCCCTCAAACGCTCCACCACCTGCCAAAGGTGTACTTCATGGGACTCATTGTCAGGGTTAATACCAAAATATTATCCACATAAGCTACCGCCCATACCCACAACTGGTCCCCCAAAGCCGCATCAATACAACATTGAAAGATAGCAGGGGCATTTTTAAGCCCAAATTGAATAACCCGAAATTGAAAGATTACTTTTCTGGTATGGAATGCGATCAACCACTCCTGGCCCTTCATGTTACGGATCTGATTGAAAGCATTTAAACAATATAGCTTGGAGAAGACTCGCGCCTTCTCCACATAGCGTGCAATCTGTGAGTCCAGGGGGATGGTATGTAAGTCTGGTACAATGAAGTTGTTGAGATTCCCATAATCTACGCAGGGGAGTAAGGTACCATTAGCCTTCTCAAAACAGAGAAGTGGGGAACGTACATGGGAGGTTCACTGAATAATAGCACCCTTGGCTAACTGCTCCTTAACCCAAACATCTAAGGTCTCTTCCTCCCAGACAGTCAATGGGTAAATGGGGGAAGATATACGTGCCAGACCCACAGTGAGCTTGAACCTGCAATCAAACTCTGAATGATCTGGTAGTGCTTTAGCTGAAGCCGCATCAATCGAAGATTCCAAACCCTCTAAACAGAAAGGTAGGGGAACCTCCACAGAGGGCATCAGCAACGGGTCAAGACTGAGAGTTTGAATATTAAGCCAGTGGGTCAAGTCGCCCTGAAAGTTGGCTTCAGCCAAATTAACAATCAACTTGTGACCATTCTTTAAAGTTAGGGATAGGGTATTTTCTTTCAAGTTAGTTCTTACTTGAAACCTTTATCCACCACTCTACACCCAAAATGATGGAGTACAAGAGGTTTTTGATAGCTTGGAAGTGGTCAGACAAAAAAAATCTGCCAACTTGATAGTTCACTAACCCCAGGATTTTCAGCGTGGGAATACCTTGGGAAACCCTCCTCTAACCATACCACCTGGCACATAACTCAGCTCAAGACAGTCTGCTAGGTTTTATCCATAAGATTCTCAGAGGCTCCAGTATCCACGAAAATAGTGGTGCTGATTTTCCCTAAACGGAAGAAATGGTAGCAGTTAGTAGAAAATAACCTGAGTGATCTTTATTTATAGCAGAAAACGCCTTCACTTAACCACTAAACGCTTCCTCATGGTCTAACACTCCCCCAGGTATAGATTTGCATCAAAGAATGGAGAGGGATATTTCGCCACTCTCACTACTGAGGCCACATATATCACCATATTTTCAGCAACTGCACAAACGTTTAATATATTATATTTGTAACTCCTTTTCCACCTACTGGGTTCTGCAGATTCTTGTGGGGTGCAAGTGTGGGTTTTCTGGGTTAATTCTATACACAGGAATGGAGTCCACATCTGAGCCATATGAGAAGAGACATGGCTTGGTAGTATATATGGAAACGGCATTTAAAAATTCGTTTTGGGTTGTAAATGACCCTATCCCTATTTTGATGACGGGTTGTATGACGTTATCTAAGGCCAACACCATCAGGTCCTTCATTGATGACCCCACCTGCAACGTCCAAACGTGATGCTGAAGGAAAAACGACTTTCTTGCGTTCTTTTTATAAATTTTGGTGGAAAGTCGAGAATAACAACACTTGGATTGTGAAGCAACAGTATCCACCAAGTATGGGCAAGAAGGTGAGTACCTTCCACTTGGAGTAGCGAGAATAACGCTGGACTTCTCCAACCCTCAGAAAAATGCAAAAACAGTGGTGAGTCCAACCACGGCCATGGCCACCAGCTGGTGTACACCATTTGCACTTCATGAAAGTCTCATGAAAAGGTTCATGCACATAAAGAAAAAAGGTTTGTATAATGTCAAGAGAGTGTCTATAACGCTTCAAAGCCCAGCGTGGTGGTGCCTGGTGCACAGGACCAGTGCAGATGAACCAGTAATCGTCGTTATAATAAAAATCTTTCAGCAGAGGGTTCTGTAGCTATAGAGGCTTAGGGCGAGAGTGTTGAGCGTGGTAAGATAATAATAAGTTGGATCATCAGCAAAACATGACCATGCCCCAGAGGGCTTTTACTAGCCAAGTTTGGTACAGTGGTAGGATGCACTGGTGGCTGGGTTTGGAGGGAACCTAGTAGGGCCAGTGGTGAACCTGAAGCTTTGATAATCTTAATAAAATAAACTGGCTCACACGTCACAAAACCTCCTCAAAGAGGTCCGCACACGGGTGCACCAAAGTTAACATATCTAAAACGTAAAATAATGGTAGGGTTTATTGGGGAAAGACAACCAACAAGGAACGTTGATCACGAGCAAACATACTTAAATAATCTTGAGAAAATTCTGGGTCAGCGGAAGTGGTCCCAAGACTTGGTTCACCAACAGGCGCATGCTTCAATATGAAAGGGTAGCAAGCTTTGAAACTAATCTCAGTTGAGTGATTGATTGAAGCTGTACCCAGCCTGAGCTCATAAATATCATAAATGGAATGATTTTTGAACCCCTGTCCCTAATTAACTGGATTTTCCCATTGTCATTCATTAGTAAGCTCGTCAATTTTAACGCCTGAGTTAAAATAAGGGGCTTAGCGCTTTGCACCTCACTTGTACCAACCTGGGAATATTTGGCTTGTACCCAGCGTTAGTCCAAGGTGTGCTTGAGGTCAGGAAGGGCCTTAAGTTTAACCTTCTGGACCTCCTGCCGCCCACACTGGTCCTTGGGGTTGGTGCCTATTATCAAGTCATGTAAACATGACAGTTCTTGGCACTAATGTAACTTGGGCGTGGCGTGAGCATGCTTACAAATAATCTTGTCTTGCATCTTATGGAGGTTGACTGTAACATTGAAGTAATATTTTCAACTTTGTCCCTGAATTTATGAACGCTTTGCAAACTCTGAACGTGCAAGGCTTCCTGCTTGATACACTAACACTACCACTGTAATTATTGTGTTCTACTTCCTATACATGTTCCTAAAGATTCGCCACAGCTTTGCAACTAAAATTTAGCCTAATCCCATACTGTCAACCTTTGCCTTCAGAGATTCCATCCTGTCCATCTCTGATCCCCTCAGAGACTGAACTGCTTCACAAAGTCTTGGAATGGCTTAACTCCGCGCACACTTTAGGCTGTTTGGTTATTATAGCCCCTACATGAGCAGGTGAACGCGCTCATCACCAATTTGCCCAATAACTGGATGCTTGTGTAGTGAACCTTCTCTGAAATTAATCTGGTCTACCCTACTCACCATTTTAATATATCAACTTGGTCCATTGTGCGGCCACACCAAGTAGTCTCTTGACATGGTGTTGGGATTTTTGCCCACATTCCCAGACTGATAGTGTCAGTATTTCACCAAATTTGCATATCCTTAAAAAAATCCCCTTCCTCAATTCCACTGACATCATTGGAAGGAGCGAGCAATCTATCACAATCTATCAAAGTTAATGATCAAATTGATCCTGTTCAACTGATTGAACATTTGATTGTGCAGAGATTAATTCACTCTGATAGATTACAAACTGTAAAAAAGCCTATAAACATTTCCTCTTTTTGAAAATAAAAAGTAGGTCGAGTTTAACCTGTATTTTCTTATTTACTTCATTGCATTTTTGGAGAATCCGCCCAGTGTAACTTTGAGATACAACCTGCCCCATTGGAAGTGTAATTTAAGACTTCCAGACTTGTGCTCACTACAGGGGCTCTCTGAGTTACGCACCAGTGACCACGTCTATCACCATGGATTCTCAATTTTCACCTGACGAGGCTCAAGATCAAGAGTAAGGCAGTATTTTATGATGGGTCCCTTCAATTGGAGCCCAAATCCCAAGATTACCCTCCACGTTGGAATTTCGTGCCAACTTGGGATTCTATAATCTTAACTTAAGTTTTGCCTCAGACTTTCAAATGCCACCTGAGGCCTTGCAAAATATTAACAACCAATTACTTGAAGGGGCTCTAATCCCTGGAATATGTTCTACCTGATCTCGATTGAATGCAGTACCTTCTATATTGTGAGAAGTGCTGCAAACCTCTCAAATGCCTGGAATTGGCTCTGGACAATATCTATAACAACTTGTGCATCCTACATTATACCACTTGCTACCAGTAGTTGGAATGCACCATCAAGGGATGCTCAATTTACTAGTAGGACTCCAATCCTTGATTAATTAAATTTCCAATTTTTTCAAGTCAGCCTCCGAGTTTAACCAAGATAATCATGAGGCTAATATTAATAATTGAACTTCCTTCAATGATTTACAACAGCAGCTCATTCAGTTTTATCATGGGATATCAAATTTAATTGATGTACAGTTTCCAAAAAAGGTTCAAGAGATCCAGAAGGAATGGAAGGAGGGTGTTTCCCAACTCTCTGAGTGTAGTCAATCAATGGAGGAAGAAATTAGAACCTGTCTTTTTTAATTGGAACAATTGTACTCAGGAATTCAGTTACAGGTCAATGAAGTAGAGAAAAACTCTATAAATATGGGTCCTCCTGGGGTAGAAGGACCTCTTGGGCCACCTGGAGGGGTAGGGCTGCGTGAACCTCCTGGAGCTGATGGGGCCCGTGGACCCCCAGGTGCAGATGGACCTCTTGGACCTCCAGGCGCTGATGGTCATTCAAGATATTATCAGCAAATTAACTCTCTCCTGAACATGATGACCCACTTAAGTGAGCAATTCTCTAAGGTGGTCAAAGATTGCAACCTAACCCCTGATGGGGTACCAATTGACCCCTTTTGACTCTGCAATCCTTGTCCAATGAATTGATCAATTTGGGAAAGTGGGCCAAGGACACTGATGTATTATTATATGCTTGTGAATCAAAAGGGGAATTGCTCCAAGCGAAAATCGAAACTCTGGAACTCAATTACAATGCACAACAGGAACAGATTTTTGAGCTATCTCGCTAACTAGATGAAAAAGTAGGGCATGTAGACCTGAATTGAAGGATTAACGAATTTCAGACAGAAGCTGTTGGTCCTTACCCTCAATTTTCTTCTCAAGCTTCAGATTCTGCCTCTTAAGTGTCTACTCTATCTGAATAACCTGGAGTGCATGTTTTGACTACCAATGCTCCCCTGAGTTTCAAGCCAGTATTCAAGGATTTTTATTCCCTCAGGGGAAGGCAGCATTATTGCCTTTCTAAATCTGTATGAAAAGGCATTAAGTGAGGCCACGGATCACCAAAAGATGAATTACTTGCCTAATTGTCTTGCTTGATTACCTCAGGATATTATGGTTCCCCACTTAATGACTTGCTCTACTTGGGCTCAAGTCAAAGGAGCATTATTTAAAGAATTTGGAATTGAGCAGAATTTATCTTCGCAAAAACAGTCCTTTATGGGTATACAGACCCACTTAAATGAATTTATTAAGGACTTTACTCATCAGTTCTATCGGGAAGCTCAAACTCTTGTAGCCTGTGGTCATTTAAACTTGGATGATGAAATAACCACAGTTCTGTCAGCCTTTACTACTAGGACGCAAATGCAAGTTTATCTGATCAGTGTCAAAAAGAATTTCCGAAGTATTTTTGAAATATTAAGGAGGCCTTATTGGAGTTGCCCCCTCAATTCTCTGAAAAACCCCAAGTTTATAAGTCTCTTAGACCTAGTTGGTCCAAAGTCTTTGCCATACCTGAGAACACTAGAGTGATCCAGTGTAATTACTGTCATTGCTACTTTCATACTGAGGATTATTGTTTTAAAAAGGAAGCAGATGAAAAAAGAAAAGAGATAAGACTAATAACATTCTTCACCTTGATAATGATGTGAGTGCACAGCAAGAGCAGCAAAGTTCAATTGAGTGTAATAAAGACGACCATTCTTCTTATTCCTTGCTCTCCTTATTGGCAATATCCTCTCAGTTTGGAAGCACCATTACCCAAATTAATTTCTGAGTAAATCAAATCAATGCCAAGACTATCATAGATATTGGATCCCCAGTGAAATTTGTCTCCTCCAAATTGGTCAAACGGATCAGTTTAACCCCAATATTTCTCATTATGAAGAATATGGCACCGCTGGCCCTCAGAGTACTCGGTCTATTGGAGCTTTTTCATCCCTTCCTCTGAAAATCAGGAAAACAACCTTTACCATTCCAGCGATTGTGCTCAATAATTTGAGTTATGACCTACTCTTGGGAACTCAATTTTTAAAAGAACTTGATGGAATTATCAACTACCCTGACTCTTCGTTGTCTCTCTTGAGGTATTGAGTTCCTTACTTTTATCTGATCATGCTTCCACTCGATGTCAGTTATGTCTGCTAGAAGGAACTAAAAGGTCTTATTCACTTCAGTATCATGTTGAAGATCCTCGTGTAATTTTACCTCCTACCATGGCTGATATTGAAGAGGAAATGCCTATTTTTTCTCCTGAGAAATTAGTTATTCCACTAAAATCACAAGTGATCATTGATACTTCTTTGCACTTTTTGATTCCCAAGGGGCATCTGCTACAAGTCCAGGGCACTGTCAATCCTTCTACCAAAGAACTCTTGCCTTGTCCTGGAATATTGGATTATGCTTATTCAGGCTCTTTATCTTTCTTACTAACAAACCTTACTGATGTGCCAAAACTGGTAGATTAAGAGCACCCGATTGCTTATGTCAAGCTGTTACCCTTATCTCATATCTATGATGTTAAACCCTTAGGGATTTTACAAGACTTTGGATTGGAGAGTGATCAGGAAATCCATACTGTGGGACCTGCTTTTGGGAAACATCTCTCTAAGGAATAGGAGAAACAAGTGCTTCAATTATTGTACAAATATTCCGAAATTTTTGCTAGGCATACTTACATTTTGGAAAGATGAAAGGTGTAGTGCACACTGTTGAAACTGGTGACCACCTTCCTAAACGTGTGAAGCCCTATCGTAAATCCAAAGTAGAAGAAGCCCAGGTTACTAAGGAGTTGAATCAATTGCTGAAGGCTGGATTATTGTAACCCTCTAATAGTCCCTGGGCATCCCCATTGTTGTTGGTTAAAAAAAAGATGGTTCTCATTGAGTTGTGATGGATTATCATTGATTGAATGCTATTACCCAACGGGTCTGTTATCCCTTACCTAGGATTGATGATTCCCTTAGATTGTTGGCTGGATCCACCTATTTTTGGGCCTTGGACTTAGCCAGTGGATATTGGAAGATTGAACTGTCTCCAGAAGATCATGACAAGTGTGCCCTGATATTGAGTGAAGGGTTGTTTGAACCAACTCGCATGCCTTAAGGCCTAAGCAAAGCCCCCGCAACTTTCCAAAGGGCCATGGATAGTATGCTCTGGGATTTAAAGCTTACCTGTGTTCTGGTATATCTTGATGACATTACCATGTTTTCCAAAACCTTTAATGAGCATTTAAACCATTTAAAAGAAGTATTTAGCTGAATTCGGGGCTCTTCCTTAAAACTCAACCCTCCAAGTGCTCATTCTTTCAAAATGAAATGGACTTCTTAGGACATCAGGTTTCAGCTAAAGGGATTTGACCCCTTGCGGACAAAGTTCAAGCAATCCAACAGATGCCTCCTTCTTCTTCTTTATGGGGTATTCAAGTCTTTCTCAGTATGGTTGGGTATTCTTGGCAATTTGTTCTCAACTTTGCTGATATGGCTGAACCCTTTATTTTATCTATTGCAAAAAGGAGTGTCTTTTGAGTGGGGATCAGCTCAAGAACAGTCTTTCAATTCTCTGCGTACCGCCTTGATGAAGGCACCTGTTCTAATTCACCCCCAGTTTGATAAGCCTTTCTTTCTACATTTGGATTCAAGCAATGACGCTATTGGGGCTATTTTATCTCAGTGTGATGAAGAAAATAGGGATCATCCTATTGCTTACTATAGCAAAACTTTGTCAAAGGCTGAACGAAATTATAGTGTTACTGAGCGGGAATGTTTGGTGGTAATTTTGGCCATCAAGCATTTTTGGCCCTTTTTATATGTACCCATCTCACCGTTATTACTGACCATTCCTTCTTACGATGGCTTCAGAATATGAAGGATCCTGATGGGAGGTTGGCCCGTTGGGCTTTACAATTGCAAAATTACGATTTTTCCTTTGTTCATCGCTCAGGAGCTCAGCATCAAAATGCAAATGGGTCATCCCGACTACCTATTCTGACCTTGGAACCAGAAAAAGAAGAACGATTGTATAATCTTATTAGATGACTGGAATTATGGGATTGAGATACTGAAGAGTATTGAGCCTATCTAAAATCAATTACCAAGGATACTATGATTCAAGATGGAGCTTTGTATAAGAAAGTCAAGTCTAAGTGGTTGCCCTTCCTACATCCCAACTCCAGGTTTCCCGCTGTAATGGAAGGTCATAAACAAGTTAGTCATAGTGGCTTAAAGAAAACTCAAGAATGGCTGAAGACTCAATATTATTGGAACAACAAGACCAAGTTCATTCGGGAGACTCTTGACTCATGTCTTACTTGCAAAAGTCAATGAACTACCAACCCTACTTATCAACATCAAGTCATTTCCCCAACTAAGGAGTTTGAAGTAGTCAGCATTGATGTAGGGCCTTTTCCTCGAGGAGTGCATGGTCATCAGTATATCATTATGGCCATTGACCATTTGATCAAATGGGTTGAAGCCATTTTAATTGCTACCCCTAAGGCTAAGACTACAGCCTTATTCCTATATCAGCATATTATCTCCCAACATGGATGTTCAAAGGTCCTTATGCCCGATAATGGGACTAATTTCACCTCGCAACTTATACAGGAGTTATCACAATTATTTAACACTACTCAGCGATTTCTTAGCACATATAATCCATCCACAAATGGGGCTATTGAACAAGTTAATAGAACCTTAGTCTCAATTTTAAGGAAAATGGCCTTGACCAATCTGACTTGGTGGAATTTTTATTTACCTAGTGCCTTGTTTGCTTATTGGATAAGCTATCACCGCATTAAGATGTCCCTGTTTAAGTGCATATATGGGCGGGATCTTCAGTCCCTTCTAGTGTTCAGGCTATCGTTGAAGAAAGCATCCCAGAAAATTTTGATTTAGTTATGAGAAATTTGGCTGATGAGATTATCCGCCTCCAGGCTCAAGAAATGAATTCAACTGAAACCTTCACTCAAAGAGAGACTCTACTAAGCAATCAACATAAACCAGTCTTACCTGAATATCAGATTGGAGATTATGTCATTTATTATCATTCTCAGCCAGGTGGACGGACTGAAAAGCTGAGAACTAATTGGTCTAGTCCTTATAGAGTTATATTTTGAAAAGGATTAGAATATTCAATTGTTCATACTAGTACTGGTATTGTGGTAAATTGTATTCATCCTAGACACTTAAGAAGTCATCCTCCACCGCAATCAAATCTTGAGGGGAAGTGTCGGTATTTCACTGAATTTTCATATCTCTGAAAAATCCCCTTCCTCAATTTCACTGACATCATTGGAAGGAGCGAGCAATCTATCACAATCTATCAAAGTTAATGATCAATCAGATCCCAATCAACTGATTGAAGATTTGATTGTGCAGAGATTAATTCACTTTGATAGATTATGAACTGTAAAAATGCCTATAAATATTTCCTCTTTTTGAAAATAAAAAGTAGGTTGAGTTTAACCTGTATTTTCTTATTTACTTCATTGCATTTTTGGAGAATCCACCCAGTGTAACTTCAAGATACAACCTGCCTATTGGAAGTGTAATTTAAAACGTCAAGAGCTAGATTACCTGGTATTGCTTGGGGAAAATTCCCTAAGGCAAAATGAATTAGAAATCAGTTGACCCGAGTTTTGGAGTAACTATATTTGGGGAATTTTGGGATATTTGCCTGGTCATATTCATCAGGGATCAATCCAGATGAATACTTAAGATCTTGTCGGTGGATTTGCTGATGAAATAGGGGCATCTGATAGTGATTAACTATCAGGTGTACTGATTGAGATCAGTTGGGTTTCATCTCTGAGTGATTGGGAATGTAAGCAGTAAGTTGTGAGGCGAGTGATGCTGCCTGAAACTAGCAAATCAATTAGTTGGTTTGTGACCCAATTTAATGGGTAACAAGTCCCATTACCTAAGCAAGTCGCTAGCCAAATATGGTTGGTTTTCTTAGATCGAGAGGAAAATGGTAGGGACACGTTTTTGACTCTTTCCGTTTTTGGTCTTGAGGATGTCTAACAACAGAATCCTAGCCAGGATGGGTAAGACCATTGCTGCTGAGACAAGGATGAGTGATTCAATGGCAATGGCTGCCATTACATTGAAGAGGTGTCAACTGAGGGTTAAGCGCCAAATCCCCCACTATAAATTCCTTAGAATCCACCAGTAAAATATTAGGTTTTTATCCAGTATATAGTTTTAAGTAGTAAACATTATCAGCTTTTAGATATTCTATTCTTTCTCAGGGATAGTATTGTTATGTGTGATAATTGGGAGACTCCTTAAGGAAAAAGAGTAAGGATCTGAGTGGAGATCCAGAGAAGAAGTGGAAACAAATCAGGGATTGCTACCAACTGTGTGTTGAACTGGAAAACTGTCACCAGGGAACCTCAGAGAATATTGGGTTAGAAGGTATGAGGGAAAAAATCCCTATTTTGAGACATCACAAGTATTTTGAGCAGAAATACTGGCCGAGCATTGGGCTGAGATCTAAGAATTCCATTCAACTATGGATAATAGTCGTCATACTTACATCAACTGATTATATCAACAACAATACAAGGCGGACAAATTACACAAGAACTGAATCTGTGCAAATAATAAGTTTATAGGGGTTATTGGCTGAATAATACCCAGACCAATAAATTTTTTACAGATGGCCTGATCTGCGCTATTTTCTTTACATCAGGGCATCTTACCAATGTCAGAACATGCTGCAAGCTTCCATACCTTAGCCCAGTCTGCCTGTGCTCCTCTCGTGCAGATCCTGAAAATGTTCTCTCAGAACATGGATACTGAGTTACTAAGAGCCACAGCGACCACCTGCCTCACTACTACCTTGGTTGTGAGATATCCCTAGCTTGACTTGTGGAGAATCAAATGTCTTTTTGAGCTCACAAGAGATGCCCCACCTTCCTGGCCAGGGTTTTTATGATCAAAGCACCCCTGCACTAGTGAAACCAGCCCATTCTTGAAATTTCCTTGTCTGAATTAGAGGCAGCCAGTCCCCTGAGAGGAACCCCTGAGACCAGCAATATGAAAGAGTAGTATCAACCCTACAACTTGATCCCAACTTGAACATATCTTAAAGATAATTTATAAATATGGGTCAATCCTTTTTCTAACATGATTATCCCTTTCACCACCTAGTGCAAGAACCATAATGACAAGGCCAACATAGAACTAACAATGCTCTGGTCGACACTAGAGCTGTAAACAACATAATTGATCTTGCCCTTGGTAAATGGCTAGATTGTTAATCGCCTCAAATAAGAACGTTACTATTGCTAAGTAATCAAAGATTTCACGTAGTTGAGTAGTCCAATGACCAGTTTCCCACTGTTACGCCCATCATAGGTTGAGTAACGTTTCTGTTGCTTGGAGAATCTGCATAGCTTGATCATCCTAGGTATGGGGTAAAGGCACAAGTACTTCCACTGTTTAGAGATAGTAATTAGTCTGGTCGTTAAAGCCCTGAAGAGAAACAATCCGTTTTACTGGACTTATCTGCATCCAATGAGGGCCTCTACATGGGGTAATTATCAAGATCACATTAATTTCAACACTCCCTCTGGTGTTCCAACAATTCTCTCATCTTTGTGAGCTTACCACCCACTCTGCTTCATCCGCCTCCAGTCCTTTAGCCCTCTCTATCATATTTAAGGAGAATGCAGAACTCCCTAAGGGGTATCCCATATACTCCTTAAACCAAAAGATAAAGTCTCTGGACGTATTTAAAGAACATGTTTGCACGTGATCTCATCTAGTCCTCCAAGTCTTTGATGGTATCTCCAGTGCTTTTGGTCCCAAAGGCTAACAAAGAGCTTTACCCATGTGTGGATTTCTGGTGATTCAAAGTGATTAATGTGTTGATCCCTACCCTATACTCATTGAGGACATCTATCCTATGAAAGCAAAGGGAGGTTCTTCTTCAAGCTGCACCTCAATGTGCTTTCACTAGATCCTAATTCTGCTCAAGAACCATCAATACATGGCCTTCGTGTGCTAGCTAGGGGTCTATATATAAGGTGATGTCATTTAGACTATGCAATGCACCCACAGTATTTAAACGGCGGAAGGACCTTGTGTTGGGCGTTATTGTGGGGAAGTGTTTCATCCTGTATATGTATGACATCCTTGTGTTCATTAAGACCCAGGAAGCACATGCTGATGATTCTGAAAGAGTTCTCCAGTAAACTAACAAAGCCAACCTGAAGCTGAAGCATTCCAAGTGCGAGTTTTTAAAAACTTCACCTTGTTTTTGGTCAAATTTATATTTAAGAAAGTCATAGCTATCTATTCTGAAAAACTTTCAGCTATCTGAGATTGGGCTCCTTTTGTGGACAAGACAGGCATTAAAAGTTATCTTGTCATGGGCAATGGTGTGATAAAGGGTTTAGACCTTGTGAAGTTCTGAGGAAAACTTGCTTGATTAATTGATTCCAGCACTTATATTTGGGACAAAGCTTGGATAATTAATTCTTGTTTTTGCTTGTGGCTTACGGTATTTTGACCATTTGGAAACTCACAAGGCAAATTCATATAGCCCCTACTCTTCTGGTTAATTTCAGGCTCAATTTTCCCTTTGTATTCAGGAACTTCTCCTGAGGAAGGCAAAGTTACAAGCTGTGGATTCCAAAGATCCAGCTTGCCAACACTCTCCAAAAAGACTTAAGTTAAAAACTAGAAGAAAGATTAGAAATTAAATCTTTATTAAGACTATATTATTTTGTAATTAATCATTAGGCCAGGCGCCAGTATTTATACCTTTAGGGCATCTCCTGGCCACATCTGAGCACGCAATCTCAACAGATTATTTTCCACCTCAGTCCAGCCCATGAACTGATACAACTGAGACCTATTGCTAGGTTTATTGGTGGCAATTAATATCATATTTGGGAGGATTTCAGGGACAAAATAAAAAAACGAGCATGCAAAATTGTCCTAGGATCATCTCAAAATGAGTTTCAACATACAGCTGATGAAATACAAGTTCTGGGAGATTTTTACATTGCTTTGAATAAATGACGTACCCTTTGTTGGGATGTCAGCAGGCCTCTCTTGATAGCACTAGGTACGCCCATTTGGGTGATTCATGTGCAAGTGCTATTATGTCACTTACGCATATTGACAAATGAAAATTATATTGAGACCAGCTCAAAATATGTTTTTGTCATACAGCTTTTCAAAAATGACTCCCTAATTGGGATGTCAACTGGCCCTCTCAATAGCACTAGGTACTCCTATTTGGGTGGTCCATGCGCAAGTGCTATCATGCCAATTAAACATACTGACATACAAAATGTGCCATAGGTGGGAAATTATTTTTTGATTAGTCAATCATGTTTTTGTCACACAGCTGACAGAAATGACTCCTGATTGGGATGCCAACTGTCTTCTTGATAGCACTAGGTAATCTTATTTGGGCAGTCCATGTGCAAGTGCTATCATGTCAATTATGAGGATCAACATAAGAAATTTGCCCCAAGGTGGGAAAAGGATTATGTTATTTTGTCTGTTCATTCATGTGATTTGTAGATCTTATCTTTGTGTCAATACAAACGCTTTCTCATGCTGATTATTTAATATTGGTCCCAATTAGTTTAGGCTAGTTGATGAGGATTGGTGCAGAGATAATCAGTCCAATTGTGCACGTGTATTTGGCCTGAGCTTCCAATAAAATAATTGAGTTGAATTGCTGTTGAGTCAATTAGCCTGGCCAAGTAGTTGCAGAGAAGATCAGCCTAAATGAGCTAGTGTATCAGTCCCAAGTTTTTGATAATATAATTTAATCCATGTTGTGATAGTTAGCCTGAGCTGTGTTATTGCAATAGGCTTCAATTAGAGTATTAGCTTGAGCCTTAGGATGATAATTGGCCAAATATGTTGGTTTTTGAAGGGTTATGTTTGAGTTAAATACCAGAAATTAACATTCCTCTTGTCCCTTTTTAATTAAATAATAGGTGATCCAAAGCTCCTGGGTTTGGAATATATTTATATGCTTATCTTGGTCTAAAAAGGCTTTACTCCAGATACTACGTCTGGAGTGGAAATCCCAAAATATATGTTGACCAATTTTACTTAAAAAAAAGCTAAGAGAGAGTATGTTTATTGCTTAAAAAACATTATTATATGGGAGTTTTCTTGGTCAATCTCCATTCATACAAAACCAAGATCTATTTCTCATTTCCAATGGTGATTCGTTCACCACATAGATTGGGTTTGCACCCTGATTTTAGGGTTTGAAATTAGTCTGCAATTGTCCCCAATTCTAGAGGGCTGGAATTTCCTTAATGATTATCCCTGAAAATGGTTTCAGTTATTTGGATGGTTTGGATTCAATTTCCATCGTCCAATTCATCTGAATCTCTCAATTTGGGTAGAATCCCAACAACACCTCCCTATAGATCTTGGCATAAGTGGAGAACAGATGGAGAAAACGACTATGTACGCAATTTAATACAGTACCCTGAACGACCTCTGTAATTGAGTGTTCATTGTTTTGCTTATAAATGTCTTTGTATGGCCCTGACCAGTTGCTTCCCATTCCATTATCATGACCTCCCAGCTGATGGTTGTATAAAAGGACTAGGGCACCTTGTTGGAAGGTGTGCAGAGGTTCATGCTTGTCATTCAACAATACTTTTCTCTACTTGTTGTAGCAGATAGGTTCTCTGAAGCCAAGGCCTGAAGTCGGAAAATATATTGGCAATACTTTGCATAGGGACTTCAGGGGCTTCAGGGGAGGCTTGGTCAAGCATAGCCTGCAATTTATACACAGCTGGGCATCTCTCATGCAACGCTTGGGAGGTTGACATCTTAATTATTTGATGATAGCTGATCCTATAGCCCAGAAGTGCACTAAGCAAATAATGGGGCCAATAAAGGGGTTAGTCATAGCCATTTTCTGGAGGGTTGCAGTTAATGTACCTTTTGCCCGCTCTACCATTCCATTGGTTGCAGGATGGTAGGGGGTGGAGAATAACTGTGTGGTCCCCATCAGTTCAGCTAAATCTTTCACCAGTGACGATTGGAAGTTTTGCTTTTTATTTAGGAATAATGATGTTAGGGTACCCATGTTGGGTGATACTCTGATTATACTAAAGTGGCGGTAGCCTTTGCCAAAGCTGAGGGTAGAGATACTGCTTCGATCTACTTAGTTAAATGGTCCACAGCTAGAAGAAGGAGCCTATGATCATTAGAGGCTCAGGGATTAGTCCCATAACATCAATGCTGATGGTATGGAATGGGACACAGGGTGGAGCCAATGGATGTTGAGAATGGGGATTAGGTCCATCTTGACTTTTGCATACCAGGTAAGACTCTAATACATCCTGTATTGAGACAAACAATTCTTACCAATAACGTTGAGTTTTAAGCCACTGGTAGGTTTTCCGAATCCCCCATGGCTGGCTTGCCAATGTCCCTCCAATAAGACATTGGTTTGAGCCAAAAGCCATACATTGAGTACCCAATTTTTTTGGACACAAGTTTGCACAATTGGCCATTCTTGACTTGAAGATTTGTCTTTTTTCGCTAATTTCTTTTGAAAAGTCGGAGATTCATCCTTCCATAAATGTATTTGTGTTAGGAGGTCGTAGAGTTGATCCTCTTCATGGTTGGTTAAAGTTAATATGGGAAGCTTGTATAGGCAATCTACATTTTGGTGTATAGGTCCTAGTTAATGGATAATAGAAAAGTCATAGTTTTGAATCTTTAACGCCCATCAGGCTAATCTCTCATCAGGTTCCTTCATTTTCTTTAGCCATTGCAAGGAAGCATGATTAGTAATAATAGTGAATTGTTTCCCATATAAATAGTGTTGGAAATTCTTAATAAACAGTAGGACTGCAAAGCATTCATGTTCCATAACACTATAGTTGCTTTTGGATTTGAATAAGGTCTAGTTATATTATGCACTAGGATGGTCCTCTTAGATTTCATCATGTTGAGATAATATATCTGATGGCTATATTACTAGCATCAGTAAAGAGGATAAAGGGTTTATCAAAATTTTGGTGAATAAGTACTGGAGAGTGGGAGAGAGAGTCGCATATTAGGTTTAAGGCCTGCTGTTGCTCTTCCTTCCACTGAAATGGTATCCCTTTATTGAGTAGATACACTAGAGGTTTAGTGGTGTCTACAAAGTGGGGGATAAACTGATGATAATATCCCACCATCTTTAAGAAAACTTTTACATCTCGCAGAGATTTAGGGGGTTCATATTAGCAATGGGAAAGACCTTGTCATCCATCAAGGATATTGTGTCTCTACTTAACTTATGGGCCAAAAAATCCATCTCACTCTGAAAGAAAGAGCATTATGACAGCTTTAGTTTCACCAACTATTGCTGTAACCAAAGAATATTTGAGGTGATCTAAATGTTTGGCAAAGGTTTTTAAAAAAAAACGGTTTTATTGTTAAGATAAACTAGCAAACAGGAGCGTTTTCAATCAACTAGGAGTCCGTCCATAGGCGTTGGAAGTTAGCAGGGGCGTTACATAACCCCTGCAGCATATGTTTAGGCTCAAATAGTCCTTCACTTGAGATGAGAGCACATTTTTCATGATCTACCAGTGACAAATTAAATTGCCTGCACCCGCTGCCAATATCCTTAGCTGAGAATTAGTGGGACCCTTACATCAAGAATAAGGAATCATCTATATGCGGCAGCGGATAACTGTCTTTTTGTGTGATAGAATTTAGTCAGTGATAATCCATGACAACATAGTGCCCACCATTCTTCTTCCTAATTAGTGATAGTGGGGAAGCCCATGGGCTTTGAGAAGGCACTAAAAAACTGGCCTTAAACAGTTGCTGTAACTCTAAGGGCGCTTGAGCTTCCTCCACTTTGGATTCTCAGTATGGCCAGGATTTGGATGGAGGGTGAGCCTCAGTCTTAATTTAATAAATTACCTCAAACATTTTCCCATAGTCAATTGGTCCCAAGGAAAAGATATTGCCATACTTCTCAAGGAGATCTTTGACATCATGGCGTTTGTTAGGGGTAAGATTATTTCCAATCCTGCTTTTGACTAGAACTATGGTGGGTAGAGGATCAAATCCTAAATCCTGTAATGATCCAAAACAACTCAAATTGGCAATATTCTCAATAGGACATAGTTTTACATAATGATAGGGGCATGCAGAGGGACTTATAGGGTATGATTTGTTAAATTTCTAATAAGATAGAAATAGATTTCCCATAGGCGGGATCAAAAACCCCGGGAAGGTCCACTTCTTTGATTAAAGGGTTTGGGTGTCCATTTAGTTACAAAATTTGATTAGGAGGGATGAGAAGTTGGATCACTATATCCACAATAAACTTGTGAGCCAGAGTGTATTATGATAGGACTTAAGACATATAGAGGATCTCATCTTCTGCATCCACCGCCTCTGAGGGTAACCTAGTTTCCCCCTAAAACTTGATTTCAACTTTGCAATTGGAGGACGGGTATTCAAGGGGGCATGTCCGTTTTAATAGGGCTATTTTAGTATTTGATGGGGAGTAAGAATATTATTGGACTTCGATACCCTAGTAAAGAAAGGTACTTTTCTTATGGTTGATGATGTAATTGAATTCCCACATCAATTGGACCCCGATAAGAAACTCATGAGTATCATTTTTTAACGCAATAGCTGGGGAAGTAATTATAAGTTTTCAAAATTGAAGGGGTAAGGCAGAATAGTCTCCATCGCCTTAGCTGACTGATTACTAGCCATACCATATTCAGTGTCATGAATCAAGTCTGGAGTCAATCTTATCTTTTTGATAAGTCAGGATGAAATAACATTAATTGAGGAACTGTTGTCAAACAAAGCTAGGACTTTAACCTTATGTACAACTATTTCTACTTAAACCACCAAAGATCTAAACTGGGATTTAACAAAAAGTAAACTGTCATTAGTAATTTGTAGTGAAGCAAGCAAAGGATTCTTCTGTGGCTGAACTCGGGGCTGTTCAATGCATTTGAAAGTTTTATCTGCCAGTTCTTGGCTTTTCATAGAAGAGCTAACCGCCAAAATTTGTTTGGGTAAATGACCAACATAAAAGTAAGAAAGCTATTTATTTTACTTCCTTAAATAGAAAGGGGTCTTCAACTTCTGCAGGCGCGGCTAACACAAAACATCCTGAAGTGCTGGAAATAGAGCTAGAACTAGAACAAGCGTCTTATGAACTTGATTTCCGTCATCATAGGGAGCCTCTTGCCTTATACTGACTGATCTTTTGCCGACTTAGATTGAAAGACTTGATAAAAGTATACAGTGTGGTTGGTTTTCTTGCAATAGGTGCAGCATAATTCTTATAAGGGCGACTTGGGTGTTGCAACAGCTAGCCCTTGAGGCTGAGGCTTGTCATTATTATCAAATCGAGTGGGCCCAGTAGGTTTGACTATGTCAGCTGGAATCTACAAAATGGCTACTTTGATATGGAAGAGAGATGTCCAGTTAGACTTTCCCACTTTGAGATAAAGTGGAATGTTATTCATATTTTAAACGGTGAAAATGACCAATGAAAGCGTCATCTAAATTAAGACATTTTCCTGCGACTAACGTTTGAGCTTAAAGATAAAAACAGCGAGAAAACTCAGTGGCAGTGTCTTTAATTAAGGCTTATACCCATAAAAGTTTGCTTTTGGTCGGAGAAAGTTAAAACACTACCAAATTTCTAAAGCAAGGCAGTCTTGGCGTCATCCCAAGCCTGGAAATGAATTGAATGAGGTACCATAATGTCTTGAGCTCACAACAAAGACAGTTAGGTGTTTGAGATGTTGGGTGTCAGTGGCTTCATCCATAGCACTTTTATAACAAAATAAGAAAAAGAATATGCTCTACTTTCCTGGGATAATTTCGCTTTAACCAACAGTTTGAATGTGCCACTGGGGGTTAAAGCTGAACAATGTGAACTGACATTGGGAAAGCATTTTCACTTAAAGACAACCTGATAGTGCTGGACATTTTGTAAGGGTAGAAGACGTCCACTTTATTTTATAAGGTGTTAATAACCTTAATTATGGAGTCTACAAAATCATGGGTGGCATGAAGCGCTGATTTGGTGGCAATGAAAGGGGTTGACTGTCAAATTTCATTTTTGAGCATGGTTTTCGCGTCTCACAGTTTAAGTTGGTGTTGATCAAGGGCGATAATTCGTTACTCCATCCTGTACATCATATTGGTAAATTACCCAAGAGTTTAAGGCATTTCTGATTTAAAAAAAGATCTGACGCCAAATCATGGGTGTTCATTTTTTTATTTTCACTGGGAACTTGGGGTGTATCTGGCAGAGAGCACCACTTTTGTAAATGTCAATGGTTTAGACCTCTTGTACCATTTTAATTTATAAGCCAGGTAACTTAAAGCTCCTGGGTGTTGGAATATACCTATTTGCTTTTCTTGGTTGAAAAGCCTTTACTCCAGATCCTACGTCTGGAGGGTAATTCCAAAATAAATGTTGACCAATTAACTTAAAAAAGGCTAAGAGAGAGTAAAGCTTATTGCTTAGAAAACATCATTATATGGGAGTTTTGCTTGGTCAATTTTATGCATACTAAGCCATGATCCATTTCTCATTTTCAAATGGGATTCGTTCCCCACATAGAATGGGTTTGAACCCCAATTTCAGGGCTTGATGATAGCCTAGGATTGTCCCCAATATGAAGAGGACTGAAAATTCATTGGGGATTATCCTGGCTTTTGTTTCAGCTATTTAGACAGTTCAGATTCAAATCTGTAATATAACTCTTCCAAATCTTTATTTTGGATAGGAATCCCAACTGTCAATTTCTTCCATTATTTACAAAGCACTTTTTGACTCCCTCTCCCTTGACCCACCACTCTGGCCAGGATCCTTCAACTGTGTGGAGGAAGAGGAGACACCCACCATGCCATATAGAGCCATCTTTCCGCTACTGTCTTGACCCACTTTTTCCTCAAAGGTCCCTACTTGTTGAAATAGACACCTCAACTTTTCTTTATCGGCTTACATTGTACAGAAGCATGAGGGTAGTTTGGAACCTACTTGTAGTTTTCAGTCATAAGATGCTTCCAGTCAAGACCAGTTACCTGATTGTTGGAAATTTGGTTGACCACATTATCCATCTCGCTTACCAATTAGAATCTTGAAGGTTGTTAAAAGATATTATTATTTGGCGATGCTTGCTGTTTAAATTATTAGTTATAATAAATAATTGATATAATCCAATGAAAGTTTTTGATTAATATCTTGCTAGGGATTTTTCCCCATCTAAAATATTAGTCATAATTAACCAAAGGATACAATCCAACAAACGGTTTTGATTAATGTTTTGTTTTTAATCATCCCCAACAATTTTGATTAGTAAATTGATGTGATCTTGATTGCTGATAGTCAGATTGCCATAGTAAATTCGTTCAAGCAGAGGCTCTGAATGATCAGGGTCGTTTTAATAAGCTACTGAGGCTTTTTAACGGTTGCATTGGTAGCAGCTTGTAGTTGTAATTAAGTAACATACCCCCAGCCCATCTTTGTACAGTTCCTAACACAAGGGGATTGTTGCCAATCTGTGAAAGAATACACAGCTGAGGAATAACTAAGATGAAAGCATCCGCCATCATTGGAAATCAATACTAAGGGTTAGAAGTTTCAGGAGACTAATCAGTTGATTTTCAGAGAATTATCTGAAAAGTTGTCCTCCTTCTTCCTATAAAACCCTAGCATTCTCTATTAAAAACAGAATTTGACTGATATATAATTATTATATTTTTCCAAATTCAAGAATGAAAGTAATAAAGTCCCTAGTTGTTTTTCTCAAGTTACAGTTTTTCAAATTGAATATAATGCCACTTATTGTAGATAATTAACCTAATAGTTGTTGCCATACAGCTAGCGCTTTTATTAAGTTTACAACTAACCTGTGCAATTAACTACTTAAAAAGTTTACACTTGGTGCTCACTACAAGGGAATAGTTGATTTTTGTCAAAAAATATCATGTATTCTGCTCAGGGTGGGTATCAGCGGCTATGGAATGACTGGAGAATGTGAATTAGACCAACCTAATGTTGGCAGCTCAGGACAATTTATCCAAAATGGAGACTCGCGTTACCAGGGTGAAAGAAGATGCCAACCTTGTCACTAAGGTTAATATAGAGTTATTGAAGAAAGATTCCGAGTTAAAACATAATATATTTCAAAGTGGAAAAGAAATAATCCTGTTTAAAGTAGCATTCCAAGCTGAGGCTCAGAAAAATTGGCTATTATGGTAGAAACATGGTTGGCTCCTGAAACAAGTCTGAGAATTGGAAAAAATCAATGTACTTGTATTCATGTGAAAAATGAGATTGGGGACTAGGATCTATACAAAGTTTAAGCTATAAGGAGCATTCAACCTACTCAAAATATGTCAAATACCTATGCCGCCATTTTGGCAATGACCAAAACAGCACATTAACGGCGCTAGAATGGCTAGTCATGCTGCTCAACCTGTAAACGAGCCTGTGGAAACAGAAATCCTGGACCACCCCAAGTTTACCACCCTTTCATTAGGATAAAGCCTCAGCTTTCTTAAGCTTGTTCAAAATGAACATGTTTAGTTTCAGTGATTGCCAAAAAGCCGTTACTGAAATCAATTGTTTATGTACGCTTGTCTAAACTTGGTATTACCCCATTTGTGAGGAGAAAATTTGTCATATAACAAGGCGAAAAATGCGATTATGAAGGATTTGGTAAACATGAACAAATGATGATAAAAAGCAGGATTTCATGAGAATACAATTCCACAAATGAAACCTTAGGAGAATTTGCCAACCGTTTCTTTGAAGAAATCAAAATCCTGATGGGAGATACCAACATGAGCAATTTTGATGCTCACACTGCCATGAAGGCAGCACTCTGTTCTTATCTTGACTTACACTGATCCATGTCAACATTTACCAATAGTAATACTACTTCTCAGTTGGTGGACCATCTAAAGCTGTTTGGATCAACTTTTGACGCACCCAATCATTTTTATGAGGAAAATCCAGCCAAGGACAATCAATTAATAGTAAAATTAGAAGATTACATTCTGGAGAGCATTAAAAATTGTTAATCAAGTTGTTATTGTGAATAAACCCAATGTAACCAATTTGAAGGATAATGTCAACTAGCCACCATTAGAAAAGTGGAGCAACAGGACAATTTGCTGTCCAAAATTAGGAGAAGAAATTGCGACAATTTGTGGATGTTGTGGTTCCTTAAGAGGAGGAAGAAACTTCCCAAAATTTGTGGAAATGCCTTTAAGTCTAGATGCGGAATTATATAGCACTGCAAGTGAAACTGTTCCGCCAGAATTCTAATTGTAATAAAGAATGCGGCAGGACTATCTTAGGTTGCAACAGGTTACACCGTGAGAAGTCCTGAGGCATTAGATGAGATCAAAACAAAAGGTGGTTAATCCAGAGAGTAGTGTATGAAGTTTATTAATCATTAATTAATCAATTAATGAGAGAGGAAAGAAACGCCAAGAAATAGTATCAGATCCAGACAAATTATGATAGATAAAACGTTACAAAGTTATCCATGTGAGTAGTGGATTGTTTACAGATCTATTGGAAAAATTAATATGAACGCTCAAGTTAACAAATAATTGAAACAAATATACACATAAAATATAATATACTAAAAAGAAAAAAAATGAGAAAAGTTAAAAAATCACAAAAATTATAAAAAGATAAAAAAGGTAAATTTGATTAAAAATCGATTTTATTTTCACTGTGGAAATGCATCTAGCAATATTATCACCTATCAAACGTGGAGGATGGGGAAGACAATGATGGGCATGAGTCCTGATCATTGGCAGGACCAGCTTGGGTTGCAACTGGGTCCACCAGAATTAGTCCCAAGGCTCTAAAGTATATTGGTAGATCAGGATGGTTTGAAACTGGATTTACCATAGTAGTCCTTAAGAATAAAGAAAATCCGCTCTGATCACAAACAGAGAGACCACCCTGGAGGAGTACAGGTTTTCTAGGCTATGACCGGCAATGATGCCCAAGTAGTCCTGGTACAGCACTAGGCTGTAGGTCAGGCTCAACAAAGGTGGCAGTGAGAAGAGGACCGCTGAGCTAATGAGTTAGTTAAGTCCAGAAGATGGACCTCTGGACTAGGCTTGTTAGTTATGTCTTGAGAATAAGCAATAGCTTTTGAAAAACTGTCTCACTGGGTAATATGGTCAAGCGGGGGTTGTGTTGGAAATTGAATTGAACACATTATCTATCTTGCTTGCCAATTAGAATTTTGAAGGTTGTTAAAAGCAATCTATTGTTCAGCAATGGTTGCCAACTAAGCTATGAGTTGCAATTAAACCTAAGGTATAATATGACAATTAGTTTTTTTAATGTTTTGTTGAAGATAATTCCCAACAATTTTAATTAGGCAAATTGATAAGGGCTTAATTGCCAATATTCAGATTACCACAGTGAATCATTCAAGCAGATGCGCTGAATGAATAAGGTCATTATATACACCCTCCTCCACCAGCAACTCCATGGGGCAATGGAGCCCCTTGTTGAGGGTATTCCTATCCCCAATTTTCCTCATGATTTTTGAGGAAGATGCGAAGTACAAAATTGAGGACTTTGCTTTTGGTGCGAGCCACGCTTGCATTGATTCAGCAAAAACTTCTCTTTTCAACCCCATTTATCCCAAAAACCGCCAGCATATCAAGTCATTTATTTGTGTGCCAGCTCTCCTCAATTTTGCTGAGCATCAACTTGCTCAATACGTTGAGGCGATGGACACCACCAGCTTCATTAATGAAGAAAACCCCCAACTATACCTCCTTATGCCCCATGTCGCTGTTGCTCCCACCCCAATGCTGTCTGCCATGGTCTTCCAGCTAAAGCGGGCATATGATAAAAGTCTCCCCAAAGCCTCCTCGCCATCTGATATGGCTTTCTAGGCTGATAACTTATGGGCTATATTAGAATTTTTTTAATTTATGATAATCCCTTTGTTTGGCCCATTTGAAAAAAAAGTTGCATGGCGGCTCCTCCTTTTGAGTTGGGCACCACTAGTACTAAAAAAATAAGGTCATTTTTATGAAGATAATGAAGCGTTCTAACGCTTGCTTTGGTGGCAGCTAGTAGTTGTAATCAGGTAAAACAGCCCCCATCCCATCTGTGTACAGTTCCTAACACAAGGGGATGGTTGCCGATCTGTGAAAGATTATACTGCTGAGGAATAACTAAAATGAAGGCATTCTCCATCATTGGAGGTTAATAATAAAGTGTTAGAAGTTTCAGGAGACCAACCAGTTGATTTCAGAGAAATTTATATGAAATTTTGTCCGCCTTCTTCCTAAAAAATCCTAGAATTCTCTAATAAACATAATTTTACTGATATATAACCATCATATCTACTTCTAAATTAAAGATTGAAGGGAATAAAGTCCCTAGTTGTTTCTTCAAGTTACAGTTTATCAAATTGAATATAAAGCCACTTATTGTAGATAATTAACCTAATAGTTGTTGCCATACAGCTAGTGCTTTTACTAAGTTTACAACTAACCTGTGCAGTAAACTACCCAAAAGGTTTACAATAATGTATAACAAGGAATTCCTCTAATCAATGCCGCGCTCAATAAATGTCAGCACCACCTCTTAATGGACACCATCCCTTCTTCATAAGTATGGATTACCAGGCCTTTGAATTCCATAGGAGTTCCAAGAAAAAACTAGACAAGCCTACTGACATCAGGAACTAAACCAGTATAAATTCACTATTGAGTAGTAGCCTGGAAAACTGTACTTGATTTCTGAACTACTCAGCCGTGACCCTTGCTTAGCTTTTACTTGCACCAATTTGGATGAGTTCAACGCCATGATTATGCTTCTCATTAATCATTTTACCATGATCCAACGCATTCCCAAAAGCTTTATGTGGAGGATATGGAATGGCCAATATTGTATAATACTGCAAAAGGAGCTGAAAGAGTTTCTCAAGAAGGCCCCACCAATAAGGCGCATGAAAGCTTTTTTATCAAGAAAGGGACTATACTGCCTATGGGAAGGCCTTAGTACTGTCTTGAGAACAAGAGGAGATTCTCCAGGCCTAAAATGATCACCCTTTAGCTGAAACTTTGTTGTTAAGAAGACTGCTTACTTAATCAAGCGCTTTTACTCATGGCCAGTCTATTACCCTGTAGTGAAGAAACATCTCCCTAAGAGTCTAACCTTTGCCAGATCTAAAGATTTGCGCTCCAAGCCTCAGGGTAAACTTATGCCATTCCAAATTATCCACTAGACCTGGTCTTTTATCATCGTATAATCTATCATTTGTTTACAAATTTTCAGATGGGTATG
Source organism: Massospora cicadina (assembly GCA_022478985.1). Classification (NCBI taxonomy): domain Eukaryota; kingdom Fungi; phylum Entomophthoromycota; class Entomophthoromycetes; order Entomophthorales; family Entomophthoraceae; genus Massospora; species Massospora cicadina. The sequence goes on from JAKSZP010009235.1 coordinate 122,756, forward strand.
ATGCAACAGTATGGTATTGTACCAGCTCACCGACTACGCGGTGCTCCTTTCTTGCACCTAAAGCATAACCTCAAAGGAAAACTCCTGAAATGTATTACATGGTGACCCTTCAAAGAGATGGCCTACTTGATGAAGCAGTATTAAACCGCGGCCACCAGTTTATTTTGTGATTCTGGGACCATCTCCTGTCCAATCTAGGCATCAAGCCCTGTTGCTACTCCACCTACCATCCTCAGTCAGATGACCAAACAGAAAGAGTTAGTCAGACTCTAAAGCAATACCTCCACTGTTAGATCGTACCCAGCGAAAAACTTAGACCTCCTGGCTTTCTCTCACTCAGTTCAGCTACAAGTACCACAATCACTCCTCTATGGTTATGTCCCGTTATTTGTCAACCATGTACAGCACCCTCATACATTTGAGGGACAACCTGATGGAGTAGTTCCCAATCCTGATGACCTAGTAACCAATATCCAGTTGAAACTTTCTGCCTCGAAGACTCACCTAAACAAGTATGTGCAAGATTAATTTGTCAATCCTGATACTTGCTATTCAGATTTCATCCTACAAACAATGTGATATGGTTCTTATCTATTCCAAGAACTACTCTATCCCTGCTAATTGCCACAAGTTAGGCCCTAATTCCCTGGGACCATACAAGGTACTCTTCCGGGTCAACAAAGTAGAATTTGTGTTAGCACTCCCTGAAGGTTCCCAAAAAATCCGTTCTCGTTGCCTCCCAACTAAGGAAGGTAATGGAACCCATTGTGTACTATCCAGGCCCAAAATGCTCTGAAAGCCCAGGAGAGGCAGATTTTGAAGCTGAGGCCATCATGGAGACTCAGATCATTAGAGGCAACCACTACTATTAGGTCAAATAGTAGAGCTACCCCATCAAAAGGGCCACCTGGAAATTAACAGAATGTTCCCACTATATTAAGAAAATCAAAGAGTTCCTCATCATGGAGAGTATGTACTTAGAGGAGATGATGCCACAATCCAAGCATTGCCTGGATCAAACATTACCTTGATATATTGTATATATAAGGTAAGTCAGGAATTGACCCAATACACTCTAATACAAGCGAAATTAATCATCCTTGATCCCCAATAAGCTCATAAGTGATTACCCACTGCTGGCTATGATCCCCAAGGTCTAAAATTATATTGAATTATTGCAGAAATTGAAGCCGCACAAAAATGATTTGACCAACCCTCCATTTTTATCTAGTAAACAGAAATTATATCTGGCAACCAACACCAAAGCTATCATTCTCAGTACCAGAGCCTTGATTAAAAGATCATAAACTGAAGGTATCTCAAAGCTTCATTGTCAAACCGTGGCAATATATAATATAATTTACCTAAACAGAGACTGAAATCCCTTCTGTTGATGAGTATAAAAGGAATCATTTCTCTTCTACAATCGCCAGTTTCATTATTTATAAGCTCATTTAAATATTATTATTTATATTCTGTTTGACATTTTTCAGCCTTAAATTCCAGCTATGATAAAAACTAGCAGCGCATCCAATGCTGCTTAATTAGCTCTCATCCTAGAGCCCTAGCAACTGGCGTTTCTAATGCTCTGTGTGGGTCTGTTCCTTCCTAGAAACCTAACCTAATTCCAAAAAATAAGTGCAGTTCGCCAATATTTGATTCTAGACTCTACTGTAAGTTGGGCGCGGGCATGAGCATGCCTAACCCAACAATCTTGTCTTGCACCTGATTATGTGTACTATGACACTCTTGCAAATACTACCATCCCACAAACTACTCCACTATCAGTAATAAATACTATAGTGTTTTTTTTTTAAATTTAATAAAGTCTAATTTTAAGAACTGGGGTTTTAAGTGTTTTTTTTCTAAGTTTCAAAAATCATACAGATTACCTCTAGCTAATGTGAAAGCTTACCTACGCCAAGAAATATGACGCCGCCATGAAGTTATAACACCATCCACATAAATGAAACCATAAAACCTTTTAAAAAACATACATATAATCCAAACCACTTGGCAAAATAGATGGATTTATTAAATAATCCTAATATTATCCATATCAGCAAAAATATACTAATACCATTATTTACATATTATTTTTTTATATTTTTTATATTTTTATATAATAAAATTTTAAATATACAGCTTCTAGGTGCATACAGACCTCTTCCAGCTGCCTATATTAATTTTTTAAAGCTCTTATGTAATAGTATTGGCTAGGTAAAGCACAAACACACACTTCAACTTACTATTATATAAACTGAATTTGTAATATTCTTGTCTCCTATACTAATACTGATATATATCATGTTTATCTTTTTAAAAAAATATAAAATTGATATAAATCACTAAAGGCAATTAATATGCCTTTTAGGTAACAGATATGTTTTTTTCAGTTAATATGGTGTTAAAGGATTAAAGCAACTAAGTGCAAACATTAAAAATATATAGGTTGTTGGTTTTTCCATGCGGCAGGTGGTTATTCTGAATAACACAGTATTTTAATATAAAACATTTTTTAATATAACGGCCATAATATGTTATGTATGATCAAATGTGAAATAAAATAAATCCATATTGACTATTTAGATGATTGACACCCACTTAGCGCGTTATAAATTTATTGATGCCTCTTTTAATCTTGTTGTTAAATTTTAAGGATTTATATTGAACTAAAGTCAACTCAAATTTTGCATTTTTCATCTGTAGATAGGTCAAATGTGTAGACAAGTCCGAGATATCTGATGATCATTTTTCTGTAATATTCCATTACCACAAAGAAAACTTGAAATTAACGTATAATTGATATCTGTTCCATGGTCATTATTGCTAAGATCTCGCCTTCACACAGTTCAATTTCATTAAGGTTAGTTTGTTCCCAAGGAGCTCTAGTTTCTTATTTATATATAAACTCCTGCTTCATTTAAAATCGAGAATAATTCTTATAATTTTGTAAAATTCTATAAGGTTTGAGTAGGTCCTGGAAGATGTGACTAAACATGGTTTTTTCATCCATGTAAACTAGAACATACACTATTTTTGGTTTTGAGATTTAGTTCATATCTTATTGAAAAGTTGCAGGAGCAATACAAAGATCTTGAGGCATTCTCATAGGCTTTAACAAATCCTAAAAACTGATCAGGGCTTACTTCCCATAATCCTATGAAAAAACTTCATCTCTAATAGTCAATAGCCAGGACCATTGCCAAGAAGTACTTAAAGCTTTCTAAGCGTTTCAAGTAGTGAAAGTAATTTTTAATCTAGGGAGCAGATATGAGTCTTTTTTAGTAACATCATTCAGGTAAGTGTAATCTATCACCACTGTTAGTCTTCTAATTTTGTTACTCAATGGTGCGGTGCCCAAAATCCCATCAGTCAATACTTGAAGAAGCCTAAGACTTATGACAAGTATTTTATATATTTTTGAGGGTGCCAAGTCACGCTTAGGCTCCATCAGCTAGAGTATACATTCTATGGTAATTATAAAGAAAGGATTTATTGAAGTCAAATACCAAAAGAGAAATATATAAACGTAATTTTATTTTTTTAAAGAGTAGGGGTTTTTTAAGTTACACTTAAAAATATAAACCACATAAGTAAAAAGAATAATAAAATTAATAGAGGGGTAAATCTGAATGGGAGGCTCTTGGTCAGGAGATGATTTTCAGTTTGTACAATGCCTTTGTAGCATATTTTGATTGGGCGAAAAAGGTTTGTTGATTGTATTAAGTCATATGAGCGTTGGTATCACTTAGGTCAATTATTAAGCATATTCTAATTCTTACCCCTTTTGCATGTTTGCCTTAATTTACTGCCCCATGTACCACCTAATTATGATCGCCTGATATATATATGATCCTTCGTTTTGATTAGGCAGGATTTCATCTCAGGTACTCTTGGCTTGAATTGGCCCATTGGAATTTTACAGGTATTGAGTCAAGTCTTACTGACTATTGGTTTTCCATATGATCAATCAATGTGATTTCTTAAATCTCATTCCTGGTTCAGGCCGTTAATTCTCTTGAGGGATCCAAATTAATGATATTCTTCCCATCATGTCCAATATCCCTTTATCTGATATCACCTCCTTCAAGAATATTAGCAGGGGAATACTAACTTAAGAACCAGCTATGCATGCGGTTGATAGTTACTCTAGTTTTTAAAGAATTTTTTGAGTGTTTGTCCAACAATCTTTAGGTTATAGCGTATGGCCCATCCCAGATGAATCTAATTATTCTCCTTGGGGCACTATATGATTGTGACAGTATGGGGAAAAACTGTAAACTTAAAAATGAATAAAGAATGGCGGGATGCATTAGCTTCTTAGTCTTCTCTTTTACCAGTTTTAGCTATATTTTTTATTGCCTTTGATTGAAGTTGAAAGATCTTTTGGGCTAATGTTATTAGCACTTTCCCAGACTCTTTGGTACTATCACTTGTAACTTCCCAAGATAATAGAGCTGGGATGCCAGATTTTCTTCTGTATAAGGCCTTAAATGTTGACAAATTGATAATATGATGGAAACTTATCTTTAAGCCATCAATGAACTTGGGAGACATTGGTCCCAGTGCAATGAAATGGTGGTTGCCATATTGCATAATATTGAAACTAACATCCCATTTTCTATTTCTAAATTACCATTAGATGCTTGGATGCAGGGCCAAAAAACAGTTGTTGAATTCCCATTAATTTAGCTAAGATTCTCACAAAAATTAGTAAAATTTTTCCTATTGTCACATAGCAGTACTTTTAGGCAACCATGCCTAGTAGATATTATTTGGTATAAAAATTCAGTGGTAGCCCTTGTATTATGCACGAGAATGTCAGTTTCTTTGATCAACTTTAAAAATTATAAATCCCTACAAGGGTGTATCAAATTTCCTTTACTATATTCAGTTAGTGGACCTACAACGTCTATACTGATGGTATGAAATGGCTGCTCAGGTGTCATTGGCTGATAATTGTACTTGATCTTATGCAGCGTTTTTTTACAATATATGCAAACATCTAAGACTTCTACTTCAAAGTCCAGTATTCCTCCCCAATATAATTGATTCTTGATCCATTTGTACCTTTTTCTGTCTCCTCCATGTCCTAAAGTCTTGTGGGCTTCCATTATCACCATACTGTTCCAAAGGTCGCAAGTAAGTTATCCAGTCAGTTCTGACTTCAATGCTTAGTAATTCATTAGGAACTTTCATATTTTGAGCAAGTTGCTTTAATATCTTTTGAATTGGCTTATCTTCGTCCTTTGAAATGCCTAGCGTCATGAGTAGGTTGTGTAAACATTTGGTTTCACTATTATCTAAATGTAGTAGGGTCAATCTGATCAGTCCATCTATGCTTATGTGCTTTGTTCCAGCTCGATGGATTATGTTCATGCCATAGTGTTGAAGTTTGAGGGTCCATTGGGATAACCTTCCTGTAAGATCTTTCATGTTTTGCAGCCACTCTGTATAAATGTTGTCCTGTGACAACTATAAAGTTTATACCATACAAGAAGGTCCAAAATGATTCACTGCAAGTAGTACAGCTAGGCATTGATTCTGTGACACTGTAATTTCGTTCAGATTTAAAAAATGTTTAACTGTAATAAAACCTGTAATGTCAATGCCTTCCTCATCTAGTTGTTAGAGAATGGCTCCTATGGCTAAGTTGGAGGCATCTAAACAGGACGAATGGCCTTCAAAGGTATTGATGTCATAAAATTGGACACTCTTCAAATAATCCTTTAGGGTCACGAATGCAGTTCTTTGCTCAACTCCTAAAATGAAAGGGGTAATTTGGCAAGCAAATAACAAAGCGTCTTTGTGATTTGAGAGATATTAGGGGATAAACTGATGATATTATCCCATCATTCTTAAGTATACTTTTATATCTCATAGACTCGTCAGCTCAGGCTTCTTGAAGATTGCTTCAACCTTATCAACAAGCGTTGTATTTCTTCCCACGATTTAATATGTCCTAAAAATCCCAGTTCCTACTGGAAAAGGTACACTTCTCAGGACTTAGTATGATATGGTTTTCACTTAGTCAATTCAAAACTGAATTGAGATGTCCAGATGATTAAAAAGTTTTATAAGAACATCTATATGTCAACTAAATATATGACCACACAGCTTAGTTTGATATTTTGCATGATGTGATCCTCCGCCTGATTAAAATGAGACTGGGAGCATTTCAGAATCCCTGAGGAAGAGGGTAGGTTGAAATAATTCTTCTGTGCATATCAACGCGCGTTTTTATTGGGCCTCAGGTGACAAATCCATCTGTCAATAGCCACTGTCAAAGTCCATAGTGGAGAATTAATTTGAGCAAGAAAGTCAGGCCAGAGCATTTTTAATTGTGAAATCAGGTAACTGTCCTTCTTAAAGAGGCTGTTGAGCTTCCTATAATCCTACACTAATCTGTGACTACTATTCTTTTTCTTTATAAGTACCGGAGGATGACCACGGACTTTGTGATGGAACAATTTAGCTCACCAAAAATTATTTGAGCTCAGTCATCATGTTTTGCTCCTCCACCTTTTACTTTCTATATGGGTTTGATCATATTATGGTTATTTCTCTTGCGTCATTACTATGTGCCCAGTCTTTCATGTATCCATAGTTGACATCTGATGTGGAGAAAATAACTTGCTAATATTCAAGTAGTTGATTTACTTTCTTAAGTTCCTCCTCATTATAAATTAATAAATAATTGTATTAAAATATAGCCCAAATTAAATTATTGGTGGGTAGCCAAAATCAAGGTGAGTATAACAAAATTTAACTTCAATTTCACCAATGGGAAATAATTGACCTTTACCAATTGTTTGAGTTTTTATTGTCTAAGATATTTTTGTTGGTTAGTTTTCCAAGTAATATTAAATAGGCCACTAAGAAGATAATTTGAGGACTACTGGTAAAACTCTTGGTTCAAATCTAATGACTCCATCTACAAAAATGATATTCAGCAAGCAGTATGGGGTTATACGCAGGGTTATGTTAGTGGAATCCACTCTTTGCTCTCCTGGTTTAATTTTTGTCTCATTTGCGGCTTAGAATGATATGCCTTCTTCTTCATCTATTGAGTTGGGGAGTTTTTTTGTACTTTTTCCAGTAGTATAATAACTAAGAGGTTAAGCAAAAACAGGTAATTCAACCAGGCAAGAGTATTCCTTCTTACTGGAGCCTTTATTATCCAGTACTATGGGAACCTCTTTTTTGAGGATTGATAAAAAACCTCCTTTTAGGATGATGACTCTTTCATATTTGATAATAAACTGCGTCCTGATAAGTATATCATACTGGCTATATTCCAGGGCAGCTACAAAGGTGAAAAAACAAACTTGCTAACTAAAATTGGCAGAAAATGAATGTATGTCAGGCAGATAACAAGTAAGTATTAGACCAGCCTGCCAGCCTAGGTGCCAGAGCACCCAAACGGCAAACCAGAATGCTAAAGTCACCGCTGCTGGTATGACGGATATGAAACTAGAAAAAAATTTCACTAATAACTGCCAGTGAGCCAGAATCTCATACAGGCACATAAATGAATACCATTCAAATATGGCCATCAACTCCAAGGGGTGTGTGAGTGTCAGCGGAAAAGGCGGTTTATTTTTGAACATTAAAACTAAATTTTAAGGAAGGTTTTTTAATGGGAAATATAAGGAAGAAAAATTGACTAACAATTTTCTCAGTGCAATGTAACTGATTAAATAGTGGTCAATTGGAAAGGAAACAAGCCATGATTTGGTCCCTCAAATTTTGACCTAACTGGCGAATTAATTGGGAATGGGGGCAGATAAGTTCACTGGGAACCAACATTGAAGGAGTTAGCGGCAGGCTGAGTCGCTGTTAGTTCAACTTTAAACGCCTGAACTGAGAATTGGCTGCGTTTCCAGCAGTTGGTGTGACAGCATCAAGCCCAATGAGCAATGGTAATCCCCCAAAGCCACCCCACATAGGGGCGGTCCCAAATTGGTTAGGAACGGGATTGGGATGCCCATCCTGCCCATTCCCAGTCGCTGGGTTGTTTGTTCATTCAAAAGCGTTACATTGGCCGCAACACCCAATTGGCTGAAAGTGAGTTTCAAACTATTGTCAATGGTGTCCAATACTGCAACCTGCATGTCAGGAATCATCCCCACCAATTTTGGGAGGGGGTTAATTTTGATGATCAAGGTGTTGACTGAATCTAACTGTCTGCAATTCCAGCTGATGGGTCAATCTTTATTCCTTTTCGAGTATTTAGATCCCAATCATCAGGCTTGTTTCCACTTGTTTAGGACTGATCGACTTCATTTCAGAAAATTTGGTGCGAATTTCCCTGATCAGTCATACAAGTTTGGGAGAGGTGAATGTGGGCACCGGGGGAGGGATCTGAAGAGGGAAAGCTGTTACCCAGCGCTCATCTACCATGTGGGCGAGATCACCCTGGGGTGACAAGGGGTACAGCCACCCTCTTTGCAGCCTTTTTGCTTGGAAATGGGACGAGGGCCAAATTGACACACAGGGGATGTTCCCCTGGACTTACAATGTGCATCTATTGTCCTGGTGCTGTTCAGACTGGCGGTGCTATACTATTGAATGTAATCAAGGTTTGTAAGAGCATAATCTCCTTGATGAGATATGGCAAGACAACAATGATAGGGGAACATATCTAAAATTTTCATAACTCAGACCTTCTGAATCACCACATTTGCTTTAGTAACGGTTACTCTAAACTTTGGCAGGAGGGCTACACATCTTTAAGTGAACTTTGCATTGAGCTTTATTCACAGTCTTTAGATACTTCTTCTTTTTCTCCAGTGACTGAGCTTTTCAAGATTGGCAATATTAACAGGACAAGGTATTGATCAACATCAATATCCATATCAATTATCTTAGGGCTATTGATAACCTGACTGAGGTAGGTGTCTTCTAAGACTTGGGCGTCATCTTTATTTTCAACGTTCAAGTAAACCATAATAATAAGCCCAGCGTTTCCTAAATATAATAACCTGTGTCCTCATAACCCCTTCAGAGTCATCAATAGAATTATTCTTAATGCATGCTAGATGTGTAATTGACATTATTTTTCTTTCAAGTACTTTAGGGCATTAGGCTTTAAAGGTACCTGCGCCTAAAACAGTCGCCACTTTCCCATCTTGGAAAGGCCAGCGTTGTCTTTAAACACATATCTTTGGTATGGTGTTCTAGCTATAGTTACACTTGGTTTCTCCTCCTTTAGGCTTAGCTTCCTTCATAGTATAAACTCTGGGTTTTTTTATAAGCTTTTAAGAGGTCTCTGATTTGTGTATATAAACCACACTGAAAAGGGCTTCTTTAATGTCTAAAGCAGTGTTGAAGCTTTGTATGACACATATGATGTGCATGGCTAGGTCGAGGTTACTATGGAACCAGTAATGATAGCAGCTACAGCAACACCCAATTAAAGCCTCTTCGATTGAAATAGCATTTTTCCTCAATATAGAAGTGATCCGCTTATTTGACCAGGGTTTTATTTTGGTGCAGCGCAATTCTCATGAAGGCATGTTTCTTCATAATCATGCTTTTCATGGAGCTGAATTCTTTAATGAGTTCTTCCTCCACTTCTCATCAGGTGTGCACATTGTTCATATGAGGTACAAGAACCTCTTGAGCCATATACCTAGATCAAACTGTAAATTATGCTTTACAGTTTAATGATCGGTTGCACTTCAATTGCAGCTTCATGAAAGTAAAGAAAAGATTGATAGGCTCACCACATGTGTATATTTTGACCTTGAAAGTAGTTTAAAGGCAGTGGCCTCCAATCCTGTGATGAAGTATAAACGGAAAGCCTTATTTTAAGCTTTTTTTGTTTTGAGTGTCACTCTATTTAACTTGATACAAGATTGAACATATTTAATCCTTTTGGGGAATTCTATGGTGCTCTAATTCCTTCAGGGTAGTCTAGGGTTAATATCCAGCAGTTGATTCTTCTTTAAAGGTCAACTTTATCATCCTTAAGTTTTTAACATTAATTCCAGATCATTTTTTGTTGGCGAGCAGATAAGCAATAGGTTTACAAAAGCTTGTTTGCATCTTCAATTACTCCAATGTGCCAATTCAAGGCCTACATCATCTATCTGCAATTAACGCTCTGAGGAGGATTTTCAGTCTTGCCTTACAGATCTTCTGTGATAGTGTTACAGCGTTGCTCAGCGTCATTGAGGCAATATAGATTTTCAATATTTTCTTAACTAGGTAATTTGCCTCTGTTGGGATTTTTGCCCATATTCCCAACTGACTAGATTACCAGGGGTCGCTAGGGGGAAATTCCTAAAGTGAAGTGATTTAAATATTGGTTGACCCTGATTTTGAGATAACGATATTTTTGGGATTTTAGGTAATTTACCTGGTTCAGATATATCATGGATCAATCCAGGTGAATGCTTAAGATCTCATTAGGAAGAGTTGTCAACAAAAATGAGGGGCATCTGATAATTGATCAATGGTTAACTAACAGGTGTACTGATTGGGATTGGTCAAGTTTCATCACTAACCAATTGGGAATCAAGAATCAAGTTGCAAGGCGAGTGATGCCACCTGAAACTTTTGAATCAATCAGTTGGTTCATGACATGCCCTTGATGGGTAACAGTCCCATTACATAAGCAGGTCGCTTGCCAAATATGGTTGGTTCGCTGGGATCAAAAGGAAGATGTTAGGGACACGTTTTCTGACTCTTTCTGTTTAAGGTCTCAAGGATGTCCAATAAAAGAATCCTAGCCAGGATGGAGAAGACCATCACTGATGAGATGACGATGGGTATTTCAATGTCAACGGCTGCCATTTCTTCAATGAGGTGCCAACTGAGGGTTGGGCGCCTAATCTTCACTATAAAATCCCCTAAGAAATCACTTAATAAAAAACAATTAATTACCAAAGTATTATCATTATATACTTTAGCAGAATTCATTTATATTTATATTCTTCTTCAAAGAAATTATTGCTGTGTGCTTTAATTGGATTCTCTTGAGGATAAAGAGTAAGGATCTGAGCGTGGATCCAGAGAAGAGAAGCTGAGCTGAATTGGGGATTGCTACCAACTGTGTATTACAAGAGAGAAGCTGTAAATAAGGATCTGAGCGTATATCAAGATAGGCGGTATAAGGGAATGATCCCTATTGAGGACATCTTAAGTATTTTGAGGAGAAATACTGGTCAAGCGTTTGACCCAATACTAGTGCTTTATTCAACTACAGATAATAGTCTTCATACTATTATTAATTAACTATTTATTTTTTTAGTACTAGATGGTCCCAACCCTTATTTAACTATATATTATTATCAGACAACGCAGAGAATTGCACAACACCAAACCTGTGCAGCTAGTCAATTTAGGGGTTGCCACCCATGAACAAAAAATGAAAGCTGTGAATTTTAACAATTGGTGCTCGCTACAGTGGTGTAATTGAGTAAGATACTAGGACACTATTTCATACAAGGATGACTTAAGTAATCTCTGGATGGAGTTAGCAACCATCAACCTGAAAGCCTTGAATTCTGCAGATCATCAAGAATTTTCTGTTTTGGAGGATAGAATTACCAAGATTAAGGAAGGGGTCAAAAATGTCGCTATTTTTGGCAGTGAGTTACTAGGAAAAGTAACATCATTGAAGAAAAAGAAGGAGATCTAGTTCAAGAAGGCTTATTCTTAAAATTTGAATGTGAAGTGGATTGTGTTTGTTTAAGAGCATTCAGTGCAGATATAGAGCGAACGATTAGGCAAGTTGAGGAGTTGAAGACTCACAAATTAAAATGTGAGCTATATGCGGTGACTGACACCAAAGAAAGAACTCCCTGGACTCCAGTAGGTAAGATGTATACCCCAAGAAATATGCCACCCACTTTCACAGCCATTTTAAGGATGACTCCAAAATTACTCCTTAAGTGAGCTGAGTAGCCAAACCAAAAGAGGAGGGTAGAGAAACCTCAGAGGAATTTAAAGTGACACCAAAAATACTTACTTTCCACTAGGATAACGGCCCTGCCTAATTCTAATTATTTAATATGACAATGTTCAGATACAGCAATTGTCAAAGTCTTTGACGGTGATGAATTGCCTGGATACCAATTGTCAGAAATTAGCGTTGCCCCATCTAGAGGTGGACAGCTGATCATAATCAGAGGCTAAGGCAGCCTATATGAAGGAATTTGAAAGTCCCTTGTGCATGTCAAAGTGCAAGTAAGAATTTATGGGCATTCAATTCCAGAAGGATTAATCCTTACCAAGTTTCACCAGTCGTTTCTACCAAGAATCACAGATTTTGGTTGGAGCAAAAGTGCTGGATGATTTTTAATTTCAGATTGCACTACAAGCAGCCCTTCAGTCCTATCGTGATTTTCATTGGATGATGTCTTCCATGTTTGTGTTATAGATTACCACCTCTCAGATAATGGAACATTTAAAAATATTGGGAACTACCTTTGATGCTCCAAATAGAAGTTTCAAATTAAATCCAGTACTAAATACAAATCCCATGAAGGGGACTAAGGGCGCTAAGGAGTTCAATAAGTGAACCGTGCCAGGAAATAAGCCCAAAGAGTTTAAACAGATTAATAAGAAGGAAAAAGTATGTTACCAATGTGGAGGAAAAGGACATTTCGCTGTTCACTGCAAGAAACCTAAAGATCAGATTAATGTGGTCCAAGGGAAAGATCCTAAACCCACACATGAATTGGGAAAAGGGCCCACAACCTAGACGGGGAATAGTCTAGAGCTTCAGAAAAACCTGTTCCTCCTGATATTATGCATGAAGAAATTGACATCAGTGATCTGTTTGTAATGAGGTTGCGCAGGATTGGCTATATCATGTAGTCTTTTTAGATGTGAATGCGGTAACAAGATCTGAAACAAAGGGGATTGACCCTTGAGGTAATTAAGGAAGTTGCTTGGCCGTACATGTGACAACTGGAGGACAAGATTTGAGCTTCAGATAATCCAGAAAAATTGATTGGAGTCAAATTAGATGAGGCAAACCTTCAATCCCCCTTACCAAAATCAAAGAATCGTTTCCTGATTTATCAGTGCAAATAATTCTCCCCTCAATTAAGCTAATAATGCCGCAATACAATCAGCAAATACAATTTTACAATACTCTTAGTATATATATATACTTCTGAATTAACTATTAGTGAGTGCAATAGTTGACAGTGGAGCGCCCGTCAACATTGTTTCAACCAAACTGCTGAAGAGGATGAAGATCTCATTCTATTTAGAATACAAGAAAGAATACAGGACAGCTGGGCCAAATACCATCATCTCATGTGGGGCATATAGCGTTCTACCACTTCAATTTGGATCCTTAGTGGTATCTGCTCCAGCAATCGTTTTTCCAACAAAAACTACAAGATTCTGAATGGGATGGAGTTTCTATGAAAATATGGAGTTAAATGTATCTTACAAGATAATACATTGACCATATTGGGTCAGGCGCTACCATTGGTGTATCAGAAAGATGGGAAGCTCCACTGACTAGGAGAAATAACTTCATCGACCTGATCTAGAATGAAGGCATTTTCCCAATTTGATATTAACTAGTTGGCTGAAAGCGATGAGATATGCTGACAGAAATCCTAGAAAATTGGGGAATTCTGCTGGGGATTAAGAGTGTGAGAACCATACCTCCATGATCACAGATAATAGTCAACACAAGGTTAACATTGGAGATACCAGTGCTGCTGTATGGTGAAATCAGAAGCCCCTGGAAGGAGTATAGAGTAGAGCCTTGAGTGTTTCCTGGAATAATTATGCTGGGCCATGGAGAAATTTGAGTTCTCTTGGCTAAATTTGAGTAAAAACCCAATATATATTGAGAACATTCAGATCGTCACATTTGTTCATCTAATCCTGATAGTTGAATTGAGGAAATTTCACGATTTTGGGACCCTCAATGAAATGGGATTACCAGTCAGGGTGACCAAAAGGATCGATTTATTGATTGAGTGAGAGCAACTCGCTGATCTGACGGACAGACAGCAGTAGGAGTGCTCAAATTATTTGACAAGTATTGAGAAGTATTTGCCTAGGATGACCATAATTTGGGATGTGTGAAGGATGTAATCCACAAGGTTGATACTGGGGAAAATTTGCTAATCAAAATGAGACTGATTTGATGGTTGGAGGCGGCTGAAGTGGTAGTAAAGGAAATAATCAGCAAACTAGTGAAGCATGGGCTTCTAGTTCCGTCGTCAAGTCCCAGGGCGAGCCCTATCCTTATTGTGAAGAAGAAGGACAGAACTAATTGGGTGGTGACCAATTATTGGAAGCTAAATAAAATTATAAAGAAGGATTTTACTCACTATCACGAATTGATGATAAGCTAGATTGATTGGGAGAAGCGAAGTATTTCTCCACAATGGATTTAATATTTTGATATTGGCAAATCAATTTGCCAAGAGAAGACAAAGAAAAATGCACTATTACTACCGTGCAGGTGATTTATCAACTGATTAGAATGTCTTAGGGTCTGTGCAATGCTCCTGTGACATTCCAGAAGACCATGGACGCCATACTAAATAATTTGAAGTTGTCATGCATCCTGGTATACTTGACCATTATAAATGTGTTCAGTAGGACGTTCACTGACCATTTACACCACGAGGAGGAAGTTTTAAGTGATTATCCACAGCTAAACTGAAAATTAAGCTGAGGAGGTTTCATTTCTTTAATAAAGAGTTATAATATCTGAGATTCATAATCAACTCTAGTGGACTGCAGCCGCAAGCCCATATATTTAAGCCATAGAGCGAATGGCTGTACTAAAGAGTGTCCAAGATATCCAAGTGTTCCTTGGAATGGTAAGATACTATAGAAGATTCATTTGGGATTTTTCAAGCATTGCTGAGCCCCTCTTCCATTTACTGAAGGATCCAAAAAAGATTCATTTGGAGTGAAGAGGCTCAGAGATCCTTTGATGAGTTATGCCAGTATTTAATATATTCTCTGATTTTGAAATATTTAGATTTCAGTTAAGAACTTATAATACAGACTGATGATTCGTTAACATCAATAGGCGCCATACTGAGCCAAGTAGATGACCTTGAAGATGAACATCTGGTGTCATATGTGTGCTGGGCACTCTCAGCCACTGAGAGAAATTACATTGTGACTGAGCATGAATGCCTTTCGGTCTTTTACACTTGTAAAAGGCTTTGGGTGTATATCCATGGAATGCACATCAATTTGGTGACGGGCACTCCTCGTTGCTGGCTACACAATTTTTGAGAACAAGAAGGACAACTGACCCAATGGCACTAAAGCTACAGGCTTATGATTATGAATAGTCCACCAAGCTGGAGCTTCTCATCAGAATGCGGATGGCTTATTGCGGTTACCAATGGTCCAGGTGATATACCAGCAAGTGGGTGAGCTATTCCAGAGAATGGTTAAGGGAGAAATTGGGAATGAGCCCCGATAAATCCAAGGTGCGCTTTGATAAGTGATGGAAAACACTGAGACCTTAAATGAACAAGTTTTCAAGACGATCTTTGTGAAGCAATTACTATTCACAAAGCTGTCAGAATTAGCAGCTATCGTTCAAGCTGCTCATAATGTTGTTGAGCATAGAGGCCTACGGAAAACAACTGATCATATTTGCCAGTATTACTACTGGGAGTCCATCAACTATGATGTAGCGGACTATCTGGCTTGTTTTGTGGAGTTCCAGTTGCATAAGCCCCAAAAGAACATGACTGAATAATGACTGGTCTGCCCTAGATTTGCTTGCATACGGTGACCATTGATGTGATGGGACCACTAAACATGAGTACCAGGGGAATCAAGTACATCATAGTTGCAATCAACCATCAGTGAGATGGGTCAAGATTAAGGCCCTGGCGAAAGTAAACGCTACCAGCACTGTGAAGTTTATCCTAGATCAAGTAGTATACTGACATGGATGCCTGCAGGTCCTTCTGAGTGACAATGGAACAAATTTCACATCTCATGTGATCCTGCAGTTAAATGAAATAATGGGAATCAGAGGAGTTGTGTCTGTACCCTAATGATGGAGATGAACGGACCAGTAGAACGGGTCAATGAAACGCTGGCCACAAAGCTGAGGAATCTGGTCGCAGGAAGAACTCCCACATTGGAGATGTACCTTAGTTAAGTGACGTTCACCTACGATATTAGTCATCATACAGCGATGGGAAAAATGATATTTGGGTTACTAGATGGGAGGAAGGCCGCGTTGCCGCTGATTTTATATTTGGTGGTGGAACCAACATAGGGGATGAGTGCCAAGAAGTACCTGAACTGATTGACAAATCAGCTGATCAAAATACAATTTAAAGCATTCAATTTGACTTTAAACTGAAAGAATTTGAGCAAAAATGATGGATGATAAAAAGCGACCAGCCTTTACAGAATATCAAATAGGCGAAAGGGTTGCCTATTGCGATATACATAGTTTCAGGAATAAGCAAGCTGGATGCATTGTGGTCAGGTCCATTTGAGATTATCACCAGGACAGCGATGGACGCCTATTCCATCAAGAACCTCTTGGATGGAAATATAGTAAATAAAGTCCATGCTATGTATTTGAAGCATTGGTGATGAATAAATAACAATGAAAAAGAGTTCATAAAGGACTGCTGAACCATTAAATTGGTTATTACTTGGTGATTTGGTCAAGTCTAAAGGAATAGGAACACTGAACAAACTAGATGGTTAAGTCTAAAAACCAAGACTTTTTTACCATATAAAACCTGTAGGACTAGTATACTAGGAACCAGTTTTGGAAAATAAAATAAAAAGCTGGACCGCTGAACTGAGAAAGTCAAGTCCATAGAAAAAAAAAGAAGATAAAAGATTGATAAAAATATAAAAAATTAAGCCACATATAAAATAGATATATTTTTTATAATTTTTATTTTTTTGGTTAGTCTTGACTTGGGGATGATTCCGCCTATGTCACCTCTTGGGGAGGGAGGATGAATCGCAGTAGGAGTAAACAACCCATCAAAATCTATATAAGATCAGATGCTAGCAAGGGCTAGACCTAGCAAAACAAAGATTTTTGAGCAGATGCTGATACCTGAGAGAAAGTGACTAGTGGAAGAGTAAAGGAAATGTCGGAACATGCCAAATGCAATACCCTGGTGTGTGGAGGGAAGCAACAGAACAAGAAGAGGCAGTCAGCAAATAACCCTGAGTAATCCCAATATGGCACTAGAGCTGGAAGATTGATCTTTAGAACTTGCCAACGGGCTTCATCAAGAACACTGAACATATGAGCTAACATCAATCAAGGGATACCAGTCAGCTGTCAAATCTTGTCCCCTATAAAATCCTTCAGTGGAAGACACTGATGGCCACGCCAGAAATGAGATAGTCATTCAGGGAGCAAATGGCACTCTTCAGATGATGACTATGAGATTCTTGGAAGCAAAAGCAGAATGAGTGGTGAAAGCCAGGAGAGGCTGGAAGCTTCATGGTCCAACTTTAAAGAACTTGGCTGGCAAAGTGAAGAGCATAGTCTGCAACGTCTTGATCTAGAATATTTTTAGATTGGAGGGGTTCAGAGCTATGGCAGAGCCTCGGTTACTTGGGCCCTCAATTCTGCATTGGGGAGTTCAAAATGTTCGCTGTTTCCAATGGCTAGTTTGGTTGCCAAAACAGCTGGTTTATAATACTCGCTGAGTTATAAAAGGAACTCCAGAAGCAATTATGATCCATTAGAAATGATCAATCAAGAGCGGAGGGCATTGCTTCAGGAGGTTCAACAATGATGGTAGGAGAATCTGCAAATGAGCCAAATATAGTAGAATTTTGAAAGCTAACTTAGGAATTGATGACAGAGGAAGATTGGTCACGAGTCATTCTAGATAATTGCTAACATGGTTTCATTGAGTTGGTTACCATTTCCGGTAATTCCACAGAAGGACTGGCCATGGGTACTTGACTGGGAGTATGAGTCCTGGAAGGACCATAGAAGAGGTTTTAAAGAGCAGATCGACTCATCAGCTGGAAGAGTCAAAGGTCTTTATCAGACATGCTATCAAGCAGTTGTTGGTACCAAGAATCTGAATTCAACATATGAGCTGGACAAGAGGGGGATGTCAGAATTATATGATTGTTGACATTATGCACTCTGAAATCATTTAAGCTCACATCTTGGGAAAATTAATCTTATAAGTAATGGGATAAACTCTCCAGAGACGAATTAAGAATGATATGAGTCAAGAGGTTATTACAAGAAAATGACATGAGCAAATATAAATGAGCATTCTTTATTGCGCTGAAAAATGAACATCAATGGCAAGAATCTCCTGGTGAGGATAAGGAGAAGATCAGGAAATCGAGGATGCTAGACCAAGAATTCTGAATATAACTGCAGGTCATAAGCTCTGATGGGGGGAAACTGGATCCTAAATTTTAAATCGTCATGAGTAAATCAATAAACCTGGCACAACAAAAGGTCATGGGAAGCGCGCTCTTAGTAGGCAGTAGCAAGGAGGAAGAGGAAGAGAGCCAAATGCTGAGGGTCATCCTGAGCAGCGTTGAGTACCAAATGATTGTACTCCACTTGAACAAAAGAAGTATTTGATTAAGTGTCAAAAGTGGTGTTCTTCTGTCCTTATCCTTTTCTTACTGGAAATCTAGTCAAGAGGAATGTTTTGGAATTTTTGCCCATATCCCAGCTGACTAGATTACCAGGGGTTGCTAGGGGGAAATTCCCTATGGCAAATTGAATTGGATATTAGCTGATCCTGATTTTAAGGTAACAATTTTGGGGATTTTAGGTAATTCGCCTGGTTTGGATCCATCAGGGATTGATCTGGGTGAATGCTTAAGATCTCGTCGAGCAGAGTTGACAACAAAATGGGGGCATCTGATAGTTGATCAATGATTAACTATCAGTTGTACCAATTGGGATTGGTTGGGTTTCATCACTAATCAATTTTGAATTTAAGAATCAAATTGCAAGGCGAGTGATGCCACTTGCAACTAGCAAATTGATCAGTTGGTTTGTGACCTGCTTAATGGGTAACAAGCCCATTACCTAAGCAGGTCGCTTTTCAAATATGGTTGGTTCTCTGGGATCAAGAGGGAAACGTTAGGGACACGTTTACCAACTCTTTCTGTTTAAGGACTTGAGGATATCTGATGACTGAAACCTAGAAAGAATGGGAAGACCATCGCTGATGAGACACTAAAGTGTAATTCAATAGCAATGGCTGCCATTTCATAAATGAGGTGTTAATTAAGGGTTGGGCGCCAAATTCCCTCTATAAATTCCCCTAAGAATTCACTTAATAAAAAAAAACTTTACATGACACTTTACTATTCTATTCTGTTCTTCTTCAAGGAAATCATTGCAGTGTGCTTTAATTGGGAGACTATTTAGGATAAAGAGTAAGGATCTGAGCGTGGATCCAGAGAAGAAAAGCTGAACTGAATTGTGGATTGCTGCCTACTGTGTGTCACCGGAGAGAAGCTGTAAACAAGGTTTTAGCACGGATCAAGATAGGCAGTATAAGGGATTGAATCCTTATTGAGGACATCTTAAGTATTTTGAGGAGGAATACTGGTCAAGCGTTGAACCCAATACCAGCGCTTTATTCAACTACAGATAATAGTCTTCATACTATTATCAATTAACTATATATTATTATCAGACAACGCGGAGAACTGTACAACACTGAACCTTTTCAGTTAATCAATTTAAGGGTTATCAGCTGTGAATAATTAATAAAACACTTAAATTTTAACAGCCTCTCATGCCACACTCCAATTTTTTGAGTCGTTCAGTAATGAGCTAAGTAGATACCTGAGTTGCACAGGGTGTCTGATCCTTCTCAATATGGTCCACATTGGAATTAATGTTGGATTGTAAAGGTTGAATCTCAGAGGTTCATTGGTCCTTCAGCTCATCAACTTATTGTAGGGCTTGCTCTATCTGGGATTCAAGGAGCTTATCTTTTTCTCAATATGATGGCTAGTAGAAGCTTGGGTAGCCATTTCAACATGAGCTTTGGTGGCTTGTCTTTAGCGCTCTTGGGTGAAGTCATCAACTAATCTCTTAGTATTTTCATTTGAATTTTTAAAGACCTTTCAGAGAAACTTTGTAGCTTCCTCCACATACTTAATTGCACCAGAATCAATAGCCTTCATTTTATTATAGAACTGAATTTGTGAAGTAACAGCTTGCTTCAATAAAACAATAGGCATCCCCTATACTTTGTGATGCTTAACTTATATATCTGTTCATAGGCATTAATAAGTCCCCCTGTGTTTTGATGTGATGGTGGAGTTCCTCATTATGTACTTCTAATAAATTCATGATATGGTAATGCCAGAGTGCACGAATTATATATAGTAAGATATATTTGCACTTGAACTGTATTTCTCTGGGAGGCCATTAGATATTATAGGCTCATGTAAATCCTGTCTAAAGCGGATGCCCTTTTGCAGGTTCGCTATTTCTCCTGGGTTAATGATTACATGAATTAAGTCTCAAACATCTTCATTAGAAATCCATCTATGACAAAAAGATTCAGGAGTCTTTATTGGCTTTTTGGTACTTCTCAGTTGTGATGATGGGCAGAATTTCCATTCAGCCATCTTATTCACCCTTTATATTGCTCACCCAGTGTGTTACACTATCAATTGGATTGTTTTCCATGGCGCAATCAATTAGGTGCAGGTTTTTTAAGTGTTGGCTAAGCCCCTATAATGAGCACCAGTCTATTGGTCTTCCATTTTGTGGCTTGGTGGTGCTTTCCTAAAAAGCTCATTAGTCAATACTTAAAGCAGTTTAAGACTCATGACATGTATTTTGTTTATTTTTGTGGGTGCCAAGCCACGCTTAGGTCCCATCAGCTAAAGTATACATCCTATGGTAAGTATTGAGAAAGTATTTATTGAAGTAAAATACCAAAAAAGGTTTAATTAATGATGTAAATTTATTGTAGTATAGAATAGAGTTTTTATATGTTACATTAAACTTATAAACCCCATAAGAAAAAGGAATGCCAAAATTAATGGCGGGATGATCTGGATGATAGGCTCTTAGTCAAGCGATGCATTCCAAATTGTACAATGCTTTTTTAGCATACCTTTGATAGGGCCTAAAGGTTTGCTGAATGTATCAAGTCAGATGATAATTGGTATCACTTAGGTCATTTATTGAAATATGCTTGATTTTTATACTTTTGCAGGTTTGTCTTAATTTACTTCCTCATGTTCCACCCAGTGTATTAATTGGCTGTTATATTTTATAATTCTTTATTTTTATTAGGCAGGATTTCATCTCAGGTACTTTAGGCTTGAATTGGTCCAGTGGCATTTTACTGGTATTGAGTTTAGTCTTACTGCCTATTAAGTTCCATATGATTAATCAATGTGATTATATAACACCCTTCCTGGTTTAGGCGTTTGTTCTCTTGTGGGAGCCAAATACTTGATATTCTTCCCATCATGTCCAATATCCTTATATCTGGAAAACACTTAGTGTTTCATTTTTATTTTTGAATAACAACAGCGATGAAACCCTTTGAACTCTTGAAGGGTCAAAGTAGGTTGGCTCTGGTAAGCTTATTTTTTTTGTACTAGATGGTCCCAAATCTCTCTGGTAAGCTCATTGAGTTACAGAAATAATCTAATGTTTTATTGTATATTGATAGTATGGTCTATATTTGAGTGGTATTGCGAGCTAGTGCCCATATCAAGGACTTTTTATAATCATTTCCATCATTTTTCTTGCTATTTATATCTTCAAACTCATACAGTAGCTCATCTAACTGCATCTTCTCCTTATCCATCACAATTATAAACCCTAACTAAACAAATTTTTCTGGAATATGTAATGGTTCTACAGTGTCTCAGTCAATAGTTTCACTTGGGAAGAGTCTGCCTTTTTTCTTGGATGTTGTTTGTTTATAAAGTCCCCTAAGATTATGATCAGCTCACTTATGTATCTAAAATCAACTAATACATGAGAGGCCCATGGCTTTTGCTCTCTGATCATATTATTAGATTTTGATGGTTAACTTGAAAACAAACCCTTTGAGAAAACCATCAATGCTGATAGACTACTTCCATTGATAGATCCTTTGATTCTCCCAATTCATCTGCATAATTTGATAAATCAGATTCACCTCATAACTGCTCTAATTGCGTCTGAGGTGCCCAATTATCATAGCTAATAATAGCTATGATGTTATTATATTATGGCTGATTATGGGTACACTTGGGTGCAAAGTGGTCCCATGGCATTAACTAAATTGCACCTCCTAAATTAGTACATTAATCTTAATGCACTAAGGTGGAAGTTGGGTTCAATTTAAAAGAAATTGATAATTAAGCACTCAAAAATAGACATCCCAATTATGGGCATACTTAGTGCTATTGAGAGGCCTCCCAACGTCCCAAATTGGTGTGTGTCATCTTTTATGATCATATATTTTTATTCCCCATTTATTGTTAGACGTCAGGTTATGATGTAGCTCTAATCAGGAAGATTTTGATGTTGAGTTCAAAACCCAAAGTCGTCCTGATTATGAGAGTAAATTGCCTCCAATTGGGCTGAAACAATTGTTATTTTTAGTCAATTCATGTGCTGAATTGACTTGGGAATTTTTCATTGTTATTGGCATGACCAGCAGAGGATTGGCATAATATGAATGAACTCATCCAATAGATGAGTTTGGCCAGGAGATGCCTGAGAGGTATATAATACTGGTGCCTGGCCAATTAATAAAACATCAATTAAATCAATTAATCATCACTTACCATTTTATTCTTCATTAATAACTATTGTCGCTTAGTTTATTAATTATTATCCATCTGTCATCTGTTGGATATTCGTATCTGTACCAGTACATCTATATTAGATAGTTGTGTATGTTTATTCTTCCCTAAGAGAAGTATATAGTAGCCTGCCAGAGAAGTAGTCCCAATTATAGAGGAATAATTTCATGATTTTGTACAAAGACAGAAGGTTTTGTTTTTGTTGGTGCCAGTAGACTTAAGAACGGTGAGTATACTGGAGTTACTTGACTGTTATTGAGGATTATTTGAGAATCTACTTCCCAATTACAAGCAGGAGTTTCATTTGAAAAGTGAGTTTATATCCTCAGTTTCACTGTTAAGTTATTTTAGCTTGCACCATCAGCTGAAAACTTAACACATATTTTAGCCAAATATTTAAGTTCTTTATTTTTAGGTACTTCAGGTAAATTAAAAGTGGCATTAAACACTCTTTGACAGTTCAAAATCTCTACAATCTCACTAATTCTTAATATGATAGCCTTTCTCCATGCTTGCTATGTCTGACAGTAGCTTGAAATTACTCCTTTAAGGGTGTAATTATGGGCAGAGGGAGTGCTCTGTTTCAATAACATGTTTGTTTTTTGTGGTTTAGAATCTTCCTTGAACATGAGGGGTGTCACATTTAGGGACATTTTACTTGGGGTAGACCATTCATCAAAGGCCAAGCATAAAAAGCCTCTAAAATCAAAGCTAGAACCCTTAAGGAAACTAATAAATCTTTAAGGTCATTGACCACAAATGGATTCTTGTAATGCCATAAAGGCTGATGCATTTGTTACCATAACAGCAGAAAAACTGGTTATAGTCATCTCAAAAATTCTGAAAATAAGCAGATATGAGAAAATGAATTTGGCCAAATTCTAAAATTTAATTTTTCTAAAAGATGATAGCTATTTTTTCATTGATTGGTTTTAGAATTCTTTTGAAAACATCACAAAAAACTCCCTTTGTGTTGACGCCTGAGCTTAGAAATTCTTTCACTTTTCACAGATACCATATACTTATAAATAAAATTTTGGGGTATTTTGCCCAAGTTTCCCCCTACTTTAAAGACAATTTAAACTTGAAAACTTTTTTAAATCCTATCACAATTACTGGAATCTGATTAAGGTTCTTGTCCAATTCTCCTATTGTGCACAACACTGGCACCCACACCATGACTATTCTGCTAAGTCAGCCACATTGCATTATGATAATTTCCACCGTAGTACCATCTAGTACTAAAAAAATAATTTCCACCGTAGTCCCTATCCAAACCCCCTCAACTCTCAGGTACACTTCTCCCTGATATTTTGCTTCAGTTTCGCCTGCGCTTAACTCCAAAAATTTGTATGGAAACAACATGGAGATCACCCAGGGCGTTGCTTTCTTCTTGTAGGGCATTTTGCCCTCTTTTGGCACTTTTTAACTGACGCCTTCCACCCGCAACCTCCTGCACTTCGTTTTCCTACATATTATCTAAGAAAAACCTAGTTTAGAGATGAGTTTTTCGTGTTGGTTGGCTAGAGTCAGCCCAACCCATTCATAGTTGTCCCATGTTAAAACTGTTCACTGGGCCGGAACTTTTGTATCCCTCCTGACCTAGGTTTTTAACTTCTTCAAAGGGCGTTCTGAGGGTGTTGCGCGGCTCCCTCCACTCAAGAAGCACATACAGTGTGCAGTTCCTGCCACTAACAGATTACACTATCTACTCTCGTGAGTCAAAATTTTAAAAGGAGATATTTGACACATAGTCTAACCTTGATCTCGCCTAGGTCCTAAGACAAGGATACAGCTGACCGCTACTCTTTCAGCTGCTTTCTGCGAGATCTCATAGGGAGCTCATCAATGTTTTCCGCTAGTGAAACCAAAGTATCCCTCCTAGAATCTCTCCCAGCGTTGGAAACCTTTTTCATGCCATACGAGTTCCTTTTTTGATACTTTTTAGGACTATAGATCCTTTATCCACTTGGGCTAAGGAGAACTCACTAATCCTCAGTACTTGCACCTGTTCCAAGAAAAGCATTCAGACTGGAAACCCTTAGAAAATTGAGGATGGCTCTCCTCTGCAAGTCCTTGAATAAACAATGGTGCTGCCTTTGGTGTGTGGGATACCATACACCCTCCTTATATATGACTTTCTCCTTCCTTGCAACCATGCTGTCCCACAGCATCTGCGCTGCCAAAACTAACTGTACCATTGAACTTTAGATCAGGACACTTGACAAATCCATATCAGTTGTGCACTCTCAGAGAACCTATATTGAAAAACCTAATGCCAGCCATGTTTTGGACCCCATTGTGACTTATTCTGCTGAGAGCCTAGCTGTAATGGACACCTCCTACCTGATTATCAAATAACACCAACTGGGTACCACAGTACAGCTTAAAACCAGCAGTGAGCTCTATAGAAGGCGAGAACGAAACCCACATCATAGTTGGGGTATGTTCACTACTGGACTTGCACTGCTGCGCTCCATGGATTACCCCTCACTTTTGTTCTAAATTAGAGGGGGTTATTAAGTCTAACTCGTCTGATTCAGAGCAATTACATTACTATAGCTCTGGACCCTCTGACACATTTTAGATTCTATGCTCCCAGTCCAGCTGGTCGTCCCTGTTGGCACAGTTGAACAGCTTTTAGAAATACTCAAGAGTCACCTTTCTTGGAGGACCCTATTCAGAAACGGGTAATATTTATGAAATGATGATTGAAGACAAACTCGCCTTGCTGTCCCTTCCATAATCTTTTTTGTCCTTACTGGTGTAGTCTACTGTGATAAGGGCATTCCCCAGCTTAATATAGAGCGTTAAGCTTTTGCAATCCCGTACAAATCCTGTGGTCAGCTCACTGACAGTGTGAAGTCAAACTCCGTTGAATCCCCCGAGGAGATTCTCACCTGCTCTCCCACCTCTGGGCTTAGAGCTATCCTATCGTCCCTTGGCCCTAAAGATTATAAATCCTCCTCTGCGCACTTCTTGTTCATGTTCACTTTCATATCTGCTGGAAAGGAATCAGGCGCTCACTTGGTGGACACTGGTGCTAGTGAAACCTTTAAGAGCCTGCGGAGGCCCTAGACCTTCCCTTAGGGGTTGGTCAGTTTTTAGAAGTCAGTCATCTCATGCCATCCCCAGCTACCATGTACTATCAGCTGTTTTCTTTGTTGCAGGAGATGGATACTTTGTGGAGAGCTTCTCCTAGATTAAAACCATGTACCATGTTATTTCTAGGTGTTGACTATGAAACGACAGTTTGATATCATCACCAATCTCATGGACTCCACTATTCATGCAAAGTTCCCTAGAGGAGATACAGCTACCATCCCTTGTCTTTATGAAAGCGCAATGGCGCTCCCAAAGAAGATGGGGGTCCCTGTCCCAAGGTAGGCCTAGTCTCTATCCAACCGACTTCTACCCATGCTCCTGCACTTATCCTTCCTGAGTGCATCAGTGATTATGTGGACATTTTGATCACTCTAAGTCTCTCCCATTCCTTGAGCACACCAAGTTTGATTTTGAGTTCCAGTTGACCGTTGATCTCATCAAGATATCCTCTCCAATCTACCCCTTGTCTTTGATGGAGGAGGCCTCCTTGGACGTATGGGTTGACGAGATGCTCTCCAAGAGTCAAATTTTTAAGAAAACTTCGTATGAGTGCTCTCCTCTTCTATTTGTGGAGAAATCAGATGTTTCCTTTTGACCCTGCTTTTTTATGTCAATCAGAACAATGTTACAGCAACTGACTCCCAACAGCTCCCCTGGAGAAACAGATCGCCTGCTATGTGTAGAATGCTAGAGTTTTCAACTAGTTGAATTGTCTTAACAGATTCAACCATATTTGTATCAAGGAAGCCATGGGTGGTTGACCGCTTTTGACTCAGAAAGGCATCTACCAGTTCAAAGTCATGCCATTTTGGTTTGAAAAACGCTCCTGCCTACTTTCAGTGGTTCATCAAAACGGCCTGGGAGATCTTATGGGAACCTGCTCAATAGCTTACATGGATGACATTTAGTCTTCTCCCTAGATGCAGAATCCCATGCCCGCCACCACATGTCTGTCATTAAGGGACTAGAACAAGCAAACCTTACTACCAAAGCTAGCAAATGCGAATCTTCCAACAAAAGTTAGAGTTCTTAGGAAATACTATCTTCTATGGCCACATAACTACCCCTGATAAGTAAGCAGCTATCTGCTATTGAGCTAATCCCTCATCACTCACAGTTTTAGGTAGCCTCCTTGAGGCGTGTAACTTAAACAAGAAGTTCACTCCTCAGCTCTTTAAAGTCGCAGCCCATCTTTATACCGCATCTTTATACCGCATCAGGGAAAAAATTTCAGCTGGGCCTCAAAATGCAACGCCACGTTCCACACTTTAAAAGCACACATTTGTCTATGATGGCTCTAGTACATGCAGACCCCAGCCGCCCCTTTATTATTGCAACTGAAGCTTCCAACTTTACATTTAAAGTAGCACTGCTGCATGAATGGGAAGATAGATTGTAACGCCCCATAACATTACTATCTGAGAAGATGTCCCTAGTGAAGCTCAACTATGCCTTCTATGATAAGGAACTCCTTGTTGTTGAGGCTGTATAGCACTGGCGCCTTCATTTGCATGGCTCAAATTGACTCTTTACTGTCCGCACTGACCACAAGGCGTTGATGTACTACCACGCCCCCAGAAGCTGGCCCCTCACCAGTCCCAGTGGTTGTAAAACATATTAGTGTTCAACTTCGTATATGACGTCATTAAGTTTACCTAAAACCTGTTACAAGATGCCCTATCCTGGAACACAGCCTTTGCCTAAGACCCACCACTAGTTGACGCTCACAATACCCAGGTGTTGATTAATCCAGAACAGGCAAAGAAATTCCCACTTTCTAACCATCCAATCTGCTAACAGTGAAGCCCTTGGAGGGAGATATTGAAACCCCTGCCACCGTTAGGCTGTCTTATTCCCTTTCAGAAAGATACATGATCAAACAAGCCTTCCAGAGAATTTGTTGAACCCCTGAGAAAAGGTTACCAGCTGCTGGTTGGGGTCATCCTACATCAGGGCAAGTGGTGGGTACCACATGGACCCTTGAGTGAGGAGGTTAAGTGAAGCCCATGACTCTCCCACTGCTGGCCACTCTGGCAAGGACAAAAAGTTTGATTTGGTCAACGCTCGTGCAGCTGAAAGGGATTCGCCACCATTGTGGACAAATTCACAAAGTCTGTCTGACATGCAACTGGTCAAAATCTAGTCGCCAGAAGAGCGCTGGTTTAATTATCCACCTCCAAGCTGTGGAGGGCTTAGGACATCTTAGTTCGTTGATTTTATCGCGTATCTTACCTTATATCAGGGTTATGATGCAGTAATGGTTGTGTGGAACGTTTTACAAAGTGAACCATTTTATCTCATGCAATACTACAATCATCTATGTCAGGATGCTCGCCTCTTTGTGGGCCAAGTCTTTTGCCTATATGACATCCCAAAGTCAATTATTAGAGATTATGATCCGCATTTCACATCCCAGCTCTTAAAAGCCTTATTGGTCATCTTAAGGATTCGCCCCTGCCGCTCCACTGCCTTTCACCCTCTGTCATATTGAGAGACAGAGAGTGTGAACCAAGTTTTGGAGCAATTCTTGCATAGTATGCCAATGCAGAACAGAACGATTAGGCCTCTCACCCTCCTCTGGCACAGTTTACCTATAATACCCTTACTCATTCCTCAACAAGCATGTCCTTTTTTTAACAAACTATGTTATAAATCTCAACTCTAACCTGAGTCCAAGGCTAAACTCTACAGTTGTTTCTGCCAATGAGCGCCAAGAAGTTCATAGACATACATCAGGAAGTAAAAAATCATCTTGCTGACGCTGTGAGGATCTACAAACATATGCTAACTGCAAGCGCCATGAAGGACCTTAGTGCAAGCCAGGTGGTCATGGTTATGATCAATGCTTAGAATCTTCAATAGTAGCAGCCATGCCGGAAGTTAGGCCCCTAGAATGTTGGACCCTTCAAGATCATCAGGAAGATTGGCCCTTCAGCTTACCAAATGGACCTACCCCCTTCCATCAAAGTGTTCAGCAACCTTCATAAGTGCCTCCTGACCCCTTTGATGGTCCCATGACATCCCACCCTGAGCCAGTGATAGTAGATGGCTAACCCCAATATGGGATCAATGCCATTCTTGCCTCTTATATATCCCAACGTCGCCTCCAGTATTTGGTGTCCTGGAAAGGCTATGAGAAACTGAGAACAGCCGGGTATCACATAGATACTGCTTAAACGCTCAGGAGCTAATCTGCGATGTCCATTCTAGGTTTCCGATGCTTTATGCCCCACCACAAAATCTTTCTTGGCCGCCATGTTGCTGCCAACCCCCCAAGAACTTTGCCTTGGCTAAAGACCCCTCAGGCAGTGAGGAACCCCATCCAAGAGCGGATTATGATTTGACATTTAGTGACATGTTACCTGGGTAGACCGCCCATCCAAGGCCAATTATGAAGCCCCTAGAATTAAAGCCAGGTCAATTGATGGACACCAATGACCTCTCTAAGGTCATTGACTACAAATGGGTTCCTGCTTTGCCAGTCAGGCCTTGGGCAAATGGTACAATAACGGCAGGAAATTCAACAAAATAGATTGAAAATCAGAAAAATAAGCAGATATGAAGTAACAGAATTTAGCCAAATTTGGACCATTTTTTGCTAAAAAGTGAGAAAGTTTTAGCATGGATTAGTTTTTGTTGATCATCTAAAACCCTTGCAAACTCCCCTTATTTTGACGCTAAGTTTAGAAATGCCATCATTTTCCTCAGAATTTAATATAATTCTAAATAAAATTGAAGGGTTTTTTACCCAAGTTTCCCCATACTTTAAGGACATTTTTAATATCAAAACCTTAATTAAATCCTATTGCAATGGCCGGACTCCATTTCAGGTTCTGGTCTGACTCACCTGTTGTGCTTAAAACTTGCACCCATGCTGCGACCTATTCTGCCAAGGTCACCATGTCATATTTCTGATAATTTCTGACGTAGCCCTTTAAATCTACCTCAACTCTCAGAGACTATCTCTCTGATAGTTTGCTTCAGTTTGTCCTGCTTTCTACTCCAAAAATTCGTATAAAAACAACATGAAGGTTACCAAAACGTTGCTTTCTACTGTTGGGGAATTTTGAACTCTTTTAGCATCTTCTACCTGGAGGCTTCACCTGCAACCTCCTGCGCTCCGTTTTCTATGACAAGTGGCACTTGTTATTTAATATACTCACTGTGAAATTAGTAAAGTCATTCTTCTTACCAATTTCTTTGATGGATTGCTTTTGATTAGAAAATCGTAGTGCTTACTGTCTTAAACCATTTCTGAGCCATTAGATTTTATCCTTCCAAATATAAAACAAAAGAAGTAAGTTTTAAAGCATGCATAATATTGCTCAGCTGTTATATACTTGAAATTGTAGTTAAATGTCTAGATTAAACTTATACTTTTTCATGAGTTTGAAGCACATGATATCTACTGGTGCACCAGTGTCAAGAATGGCCATAACCTCGAATCTCTTTATATAAAAAGCTTCATTTTATTTATGATCTTTCTTTTAGATTTACAGTTGTTAGAACATTGATGGCGGACTTCAAATACTCTTACAGTGCTCCTGCCTTCTGAATCGACAATTGTTGGTATCTCATTTAGTAGCTTAAATTTCTTGTAGGTGCTTAAGACAAGTTGATCCTTCTTAAACCTTGTTAAGGTTTTTCAAAGTTGATTGGCCTGCACCAAGTTGTTAATACTCATTTGTATCAATTTCATAGACTTGTAACCTTGCAAACACCTTCAAAATTCTAGCAGATCCTAACATGAGTTAATCTGCACTAGCTACATTTTCGTCTTCATAAACATCCCCTTCTTCTGAATGTATATTTAAATATTTCACTGTCTTGGTAGTCACTTCCTTATCTGAGGTATTCTTGTTTTCATAGCGTTCAGTGGACATAAGCGCTAAAAATGTCTCAGCTTAAAATTCTTGCTTGACTTGAGTTATATACAAGGTTAGCGTTCAATGGAGTTTGATAATTCTTTCTTAGCTTCTCAGTCTTTTTTTGAGAGGCATAAATAGCCTTGCCAAGTCATTCAGGTAGATTATGAGAAATCTAAATTCCATCGTTTATATTACTTGCAAATTGTGTCATGTTCCTTGATTATCTTCAATGCCATAAAGGTAGTTAGTGCTATCGTCATGCACATTTTTTGGCCTTAGGCATTTTCAATGAACTTACCATTACCCTCTTATCTGTAAGTAGATCATCAAATCATTTGTCCACATCTGTTGCACTGGGGTAATAGTGAGCCACATAAATGGTGACAAAGCTATCCTTCTCTTTCTCAATCAATGAGAAATCATGTTTCATAACTTCTGGAATTAAGAGGCTGTCAATTTAATAAGAATATGTCTTTGACTTTGATTAGTGTCATACCTGAATGTAAATATGCACTGAGTCTCCAGACCTTCATGATTCAACAACCTTGGATGTGGCAAGCTTTTAGATGATCAAACATCCCATCCATACTGTTCTCTTACATCAACAAAATGCTTAAAATTGTTCCCTGATAAGGAGCAGATAGTGTCTTATTATATGGCTTAAAAATTAGATCCTCTTTAGCTTGTTCAAGTCGCACAAGGAGTGCAGGTAATGTCATCATTTAGGTAGCTAAAATAGGTGTCTCTAGATGGGTTCCTTCTCTTTATAAATTTATCTCTAAGCGCGTCAAAGCTAGTAGTTGAGATATCAGCTCTTCTATACTTATGACTTAATAAACCAGTATAACATAATGCTGGTCCAAGAACTCAAAAATTTGTTCAGTTACGTAGATCAATTTATTTTCATTTTTTAGGGTCAAAGTGCAATCATCAATTTCTTTAATGTGGATTAACCTTCTTAGACTTTGAGTTTTAACCAACTATGGGAGTAACAGTGACGTGACCCATTAAGGATGTACCCTTGGCTTCCTCAAGTTGTTTTCATAACTTCACAAGTTCTTTCTCCAAATTAAAGCTAAGCTGAAGACAACCTCTTACATCACCAGTATCTTAGGGAATTAACTTCTAGGTAAGCTTCCATAGTCTCAATATCATAAAATTGATTAATTACGCCCTCTTCACTTATTTCATATAAAAGTGTCATCATTATAGTGAGAACTAGAGTCAGCTGCTTAGCTTTTTCTCACTCAACCTGGGTAATTGATGTTACTGAGTTGCCAATTGGGAGTTTTGCATAATATTTTAGGCAACAAAAGTAAATTTAGTGATGTATAGAGGTTAAAATAATACTCAATGAGTGCCACTTAGCTCACTCAGCATTGCAACGAGTATTTATGGATTTAACTGTTCTTTGCACACTGATTAATTCATCAGGACACTATGACACCACCATTATTAAAACATGTATATTGACTCTTAAATAAGGCTAAAATTATAGTGTATAGTTTTTTGAAGATCAATCTTTATAAGGTGACTTCATTTCAAGTCATCATACAAGAAGACACCAGTACTCATTACTGGGTAATGCTTCTTTACCTAATTTTGACTTTTTATAAATACACTTTACCTAAAAAAAATTGAAGACTAAAAAATCTTAAGACTTATGTGATAAAGACTATATTCTGAATAAAAATAAGTAAAATAATATTACTAGCTTTAAATTTGAAAAGTAGTTGTTAAGAAAGTCTCAATTATAGGGGTTAATAACTTTACCTATGGAAAATATTCTTCAGAAACCCCCTATAACTATATAACTAGTAATGGTACTAACAGCTTAGCTGTCTAGAGCAGCAAATAAGTCTCAGAACCTGACAAGCAATCAAAATGTTTTTATTAAATTACAAAGTTCTTTATATAGGCTTCAAAGGATCAATAATCCTGATGGTGGAGGAAGTTATGTATCCCCTGATTGGGAAAATAAATTGACAATCAGTCACCATGATGCCAGGGTTTCAAGTAATAGTACTGCTTGAAAAACTATGCACATAAAATTATAGATGACACCATATAGGAAGCACCTTTATACCTTTTTTAATCGCCAATGATAGATAAAATAAAAAAGCCCTGTCCAAAGAGAGTTTTCCCATTTGTACAAATCTGTGTGATAAGATATTATCAAAACAGGAAATAAATTAACCTGCAAATTCCATAAATTAAGATGCTCAATTAATCATTCAGCTACAAGAGCTTCAAGGATCACAAGAACAACAAAAACCACTGTTGAACTCAGGGGCAGCGGCCACGCATTCACAGGTAGGCTAAAGCTCCACAATTAAAATTTATGCAGGAAGCCCAGAAGATCCTAAAAAGTTAAGTAATATAACCCTTCTTCCCCTTAAAAATTAAGCTCAATTACATAAGTACATTGTAAGAAAAAAGGATTTGATAAAATAAAGTCCTACTTCATACACCTTAAAAACTATATATACTTTCGATCTCTTTATAATAAATGACTTCTTTCATAAATCTATCATCATTATTTATGTTTTATTGGTGCTATAATGCAAAAATATAGGTTTATTGTATAAGGTCCTGATTTAGTCTTCCTTTTTTCAGCAGAAGTTGAGAAATTCTAATGTACTCTATAGAAGCCCTATTATGCTTAATTCCAGGGGCTTTAAGAAGGTTGGACACGCTTGGAACCATTAGAAAATGTCCTATGTACGCAAAAAACAAGACATTCTAATTCTCCTTATGTTTCACTCTTTGAAAAAAATGATTTATTGCATGTGGCTCAATCCTTTTCATCAGAATCATCCCCTGATTGAAAGGGTCGTTTTAACAACAACTGGTGCTCACTATTGAGTGCACCAATAAGCAGTTGTGGAGAGTTCTTTAAATGTACCATAGAATTATACCATGGAGAGAAACTTCCAAAAGATATGAATTTGAAGAGTATGTTCAGAACGCACAACAATATAAAGCAGCATGTAGCTCATATGACTATTGAGCTAAGAAGAGTTGGATCATTGCCAACACAGGAAAAGACTAGAGATAAATATAATTTAAGTGAGAGAGAAGTTTATTTATTGAAGAATGAGAACAATGAAACTATATAAAGCCTAAACTTGATGTCTACCAAGTGGGAATCCAAAATAAACTAGTTGGACCACTTGAAGCAGGCCATGGACAACATGCGAATGAGATTTTGTCACCCTTTTAGACTGTTACATGTTTTTATAGAAGGCAAAAAGTACCAATACTACCAGCATTGGTTTTGAAACCAACATGTCAAAATTTTACCTGAAGAAAATTTCCAATTTTCTGCCCGTACTTAAAGACTAAGTTCACTCCTGGCTTGAGAACACTATCTCTATTTTTCAGTTATATAAAGGCAGTATGTTTAGAGTCAGTGGCAAACAAAAATTAACATTTTCTGGGATGTATGTAAAAGAAGTACAGGAGCTACTTGGAGCTACATTAACCCCATCACACTTGAGCCAAAGTCAAAGAGATCCTTACTGCCAAAATTTGAAGCGCACAGGACGTTTGAAGTATGAAGCAAGATTTCATTATCTGAGGATGAGTAAGTTTAAATTAATTTTGGAATAAGCAAACCAGTATTACCTCAAGGCCCAGTAGATTTGTATGACTGGAGCCTTAAATTTAATCACTGGTAAGACCATATAAAACAGTTTTCTGGAATCACACCTGCAACTCCTGACACACATGAACTTGTCCATAGACCCTGACAAATTCCTAGAGGCCACTAAGGAGGCCTTGGTTGACGTTAAAGGCGCTTTATAAGACAAAGTCAATACATCAGGATAATCAGCAACGCCACTCTGGTCAAAATGCTGTTTATATAATTCAGAGCCACTATGATAATCCTAAGGAGAAGGCTTACTACCTCATTGGACAGAAGCATCCAAATTTCAAAGTACTAATGCAACAGCTAACAGCAAGAAAACAGCTTCTTGAGTTTTGCCCTAAGTAAAGAAAAGAAAAGAAAGAAGAAACTAAAGTGGAGTTACAGGTTCAGTCACATGGGTTGTACACCACAATAACAAAATTAATGAAGAGAAACTTCACGAGTTGATTAAGAATAATTTGTCATTGGAACTCCAATTGAAGTGGTTAGGCTCGCCTGCTTCAGACCTAAACAAGCGAAGTTTGAGCCCACTAAGCAATATTATGTGTTTTAATCTTCCAATCATAAATAAGTTTTAAAGAAATCTTGGATGACAAGTATCTTATAAAACTACGATAATTAAGATTACAATTGGTAACTGTGAGTCACCAAGACTTACAAAAATCATGCCTTCCTGAAGAGTAATAGTATTCAGTGATATTTTAAGTGCCTTTCTTAACGTGGGCTTGACTATTGTCAAGAGCATAAAAAAGTAGAAGTCATCATAAATAAAACATAGTTTTAGCAGCATTGGATCCTACCTCTCCAGTCATCTTTATGTATTCCAAGAACATGAAAAGATTGAAGTTTACACTGACATCAAGACTAGCCAAGTTCAAAACTACCAGGTCTTTGTCAACTAAAGTACTGGTTCTTATCTGCATCAGCCTTGCTGTTTTGACACATTGTCTTGTTTGCTCCATCTGTGGTGTTTGAGAACTTCATTTAAGATATCCTCATATGATTGTAGTTCTTAGTTAAGTTTGGAGGAATCAGAAACTTTAACCAGAGTTCAGTCATTCTTATCAACTACTAAATGTCACTTTTTTTAGGATGAGAAGATGGAACGGAAGTATCAAGTATTCCTAGGTAAAACTGAGTATTGCATTTACACAGTCATCTATATCCTGAAAACAAAGGGAACAAAGCATTACTAGAAACCATAAAAAAAAAAGTCTATTTTGTCCTTGTATGCTAGCGAAGATATGGACCTACTACCAGAGAAAAGAAGATCATGTTGGCAACATCAATACCAATATCTTAAAACAGAGGATGCTTGAGTTTAATTGTCTTAAACGAGTTAAAGAACAGGATCATATAGCGATGGCTGTATTCTACAGTTCTACATATCATGGAGAAGAAAATGTCCTTCTAGGAAATATTTTTAAGCTCCTTATCAACATTAAGAATAATCAAACTATTTTAAAAGCAAATATTTACCACTACACTGAAATTAAATCAGTACACACCATTTTTGGAATCAAAAATGCGCTTTAAGAGCCACTTACACAGGAAGAGTGCAAATTTAATGAGCTTATAGATCAATACTCAAATGTTTTCAGCAGCGGACCTAATGACTATGGTTTGTGCAAGGAAAGGGTTTACAGTATTGACACGGGAGTGTCATACCCTTTCAATAAAAGCCATACCGCCATTCCAAGAGTAAGAAAGAAGTAATTAACAAAGAGCTACAGCAACTTATGTTAGTTAGTACTTCCCTAAAAGAGTATTTGGGCTCCGCCATTCTGCTAGTGAGAAATAAAGATGGGACTCAAAGCATAGTCATGTTTTAGAAGATTTAACGAGCAGACAAACAAGATTTTTATCCACTACTTCACATTGACAACGCCTTGAAACTGCTTAAAGGATTTTTAT
This sequence comes from Massospora cicadina, assembly GCA_022478985.1. NCBI lineage: Eukaryota > Fungi > Entomophthoromycota > Entomophthoromycetes > Entomophthorales > Entomophthoraceae > Massospora > Massospora cicadina. The sequence goes on from JAKSZP010009235.1 coordinate 159,065, forward strand.
ACTTCTCAGAAATGGACCTGGCAAGCGGATATTGACATAAAGAGCTTTCACCAGAAGACCAGGAGAAGTGTGCGCTGATTACTAGCCAAGGTCTGTATGAATCAACCCATATGCCACAAGTCTTGTACATTGTCCCAACTATGTTCCAGCGAGTGATAGAGCAGACTTTAGATAATTAAAGATATAGATTGTGCTCATCTACTTGGACAATATCACTTTGTTATTATTATGGTCAAGATCACCTGATACTCCTGAAGGAGGTTTTTACCTATCTAAGAATGAGATCAACTGAAAGCTTCAAAAGAAGCAAGTGCTAATTCTTAAAGAGACAGTTAAAATTCCTCAGCAATGAGGTGAACAGAATAGAAATTAAGGCCAAAAAGGATAGGGTGAAGCTTTGCTAATATGATTTCTATCAAGTTTATGAGAGATGCCTAGGTGTTCTTAGGAATGTGTGAGATACTAAAGCCAAGTTGTGCCAAGCTTTGCGGACGTTCTTATGCACTCACGCATCTGTTTAACAAATGAGTACTATATAATTGTTAATAAGGGCAAGAAGATGCCTTCTACCTTCTTAAGCAAAGACTAACAAAAGTTCTGATCTTGAGATAACCAAAAACTTTTAAATTATACAAATGCCATAGATTTGGGTATGGGCGCCATCTTAGCACAGTTGACAAGGAAGAAGTAGACATCCTATAGAGTTCTACTTACTGACCTCACTAAAACAGAGCTCAATTATACAATTTTAGAGTAAGAGTGCCTAGAGGTGATGAGAGCATTACACAACTCCCAACCATACATTTATGGCAAGCATTTCAAGATAACTACCAATCATGCCTCACTGAGGGGTTGACAAACATGAAGACCTTGACGGAAGACTGGCAATAAACTTTTTTCTCTGAAACTCTATAACTTTGAGATCCTTCACTGGGCAAGAGAGAAGCTTCTGAACATGGATGATTTTTTTACTGTTACCTGTATTCCATTTTTAAGTCAACAAAAGAAAAACCATTTAATCCTTACAGGTAAACCAGAGGAGTAATGGAAAAAGAAGATGATGACTTTAAAAAAACGAGCTTTTCAGGCATGTTGAGATTTCAAGATGGACAGCTAAAGAAATAAGGTTAAAAGAAATATTACATGTTTAAAGTCAAGTAAACATTTTTTGCTAGTCATTGAAGGACACCGTCAATTAGGCCACTTAAGGTTACAGAAAACATACCAGCATCTCAAGGAGAGACCTTACTGGGAGGACATGTTAAAAGATATCAGTCATTATCTGATACTCTGCATTGTATGCGCATTAATAAAATCTATTATCAGAGAAGTTTTATTTTAGCCTTTACCTTCAATTTGCTTCCATAAAGTTTCCATCAACGTTGTTATACCATTCCATAAATCATCCAGTGGTTATCAGGTCATTGTTTTAGTTATAGATCATTTCACTAAGTGTACAGATGTAGTTGCAGTAAATAAATTTGCCACAAGTGTTACTACAAGATTTTTCTACAACAATATTATCACTTGCCACAGATGCCCTCAAATACTATTTTCTGATAAAGTATAGAAGTTCATCTCATTTGCTGTGAGAAAACTTATTGTCTTAGTAGAAGTCAAGCAAAATTTTAACACGCCTTATACACCCTCTACCTACAGAAGAGTAAAAAGTGGTAATGGAACTCTCGCATATATCTTAAATAAAATTGCAGTTATCCACAAATTGAAATGGGATTTCTTATCGCCATCATCCCCGTTCTCTTACTGGTTGTGCTACCTCAGTACTATGAACATTTCTTTCATTTAATGCACTATATGGTATAGAAATCATGTTACCATGGTGTTAGACCTCAGTGATGGACGCAGATAGGAAGAATCTATTTCTGAAAGATACTGAGAAGTGTAAGTGGAGGACTAATCAAAATACAGAAAAACTTCAGCAACAACATTATTTAGTAACTTTTAAAGAGTACTAAAGTGAGTTCATGAAGACCCAAGTTGCCTATATTTGAGGTGGTACAAAAAAGTGATGTTCTACCATGTGTGCAGATGACAACTGTATAAGTTAAATGCCAACTGGACAGACTTGCAACAGTTGTCATGAAAAGAGGAACTGAGTAATCAATAAAGGATGATACTACCCATATTGCCTATAATCAAGTCCAAGAATGGCGCTTGAAGTCTTTCTTTAGGTCTTGTCTTGGGGGAAGTAATTATGTGAAAGTCTCATCTATAGGGGTCAATTTTTCAAACTATGAAAAACCCTCTACTAAAAATCTTAATTATTATTACACTAATAATGGTACTAGCAATATAGCTGGACAGAACAAAAATAAAGTCTCAGATAATTTTGCCAGCAATTATAATGTTTTACAAAATTATTAAGACCATTTATAATCTTTGAAAGGTAAAAAATTCCTGAGATGAAGGCCATTATATACCTCCAACTTTCAGAACAATTTGACACCAGTCACCATGATGCCAGAGGATGCTTAAGTATAAATACTGTTTGAAAAGACTATACACATGACATTGCAGATTACAGAAACAGAGTTGCCTTTTTATACCTTTAGATTCAACTACCAAAGATGGAGAAATTATCAAGCTCCTGTCCAAAGTGAGTGTTCCTGTTAGTATAAAGTTTAGAGATGAGAATATTACCAGAGTTGGAATCAAATTAATGGCACAAACTCTACTAGTTGGTAGTAACAAAAGAATTCATGCGGCTGCAAGAGCTACATGAGTCCCAAGAACAACTAGAATCATTGTTGAAATAGAAGCAGCAATGCAATTGCAAGCAGGCTATAGCTCCGCGGTATAATATATGCAAGAAGCTAGAAGGACCAGGGGATCAAGGAATCAGACTTGGTGGCTCTAAACCAAGATGAAAAATACACAATTGTCTTATGAGAAAAATTAATTGGTAAAATCAGGTCATATTTCATACACCTAAATCCCTAAGTACTAGATATATTCTATAACTTATTATTAAGAAACTTTACTTTAAAGAATCTGCCTTTACCAAAGGCATTTTATTCAGTCCTAATAACGTCAAGTATAGATTTATCTTAAGAGGTTGTACTTAAGTTCTTATTGTCATCAGAGCTTGAGAGAGTTTCAATGCGCTCTGGAGTATCCCCTATTATGTTTAGTTAAAAGGCTTTATCAAGGTTGAATACGCTTTGATCTTATAAAAAGTCTCATGTGCATAAAAACAAGATTCTCCGGTGTTTGATGTTGCACCTTATGAGCAAACAGTTGATTTATTGCAAGCGGCTCATCCCTTTTCTTTAGCTCCCCTGAGCAAGCGGCCGATTTAAGCAATAGCTATTTAAAGTAACGGAATTTGGGCATCATGTACATAGTTGATTCTCAGGAACTATATGACATGCGCTTAATCACGTTCCTTTTCTTTGCAAGTCCATCTTCCAAATCCTAGATGTGGGAGCTATTTTCTCACAGTAACTTTATTCTGACTAGGTTGTGCATTTCCATATTTAAAACCCGTTTCTGGTCAGGTGTGGAGATCTTATTCTTTGAAATTGTTTATTGAATATTTTACTTTTGTTATTTAGATTTTGGTTGGTGGCTCCATCTTGTGGCATCTGTATTATGCATTCCTTTTGCTATTAAATTTACTGCTCACTTAATTAGGGTAGTATCAGGTTGAGAGATGGTGTAAAAATGGGAAACCTGTATTAATCTAAGTATAAATTATTCTGCCATCATTTGCAGGCTTGAAATATTATCTCCCAAAAGCTATAAAAGAAGCTTGATACTCACAATTGCTTACCATTATATTACTGTGTTTTGTTTGTAAAAAGGGCCTTGGACATGGTGAAAAACCTTTTATTATACTGGGGTATATATATGGGATTGAATGTTCTATCAATGATTAATAGATGTTCATAAAACTCAGATTTTACATAATTTTAGTTTGGCACTTCTTATTAAGGCTAAGGAATTGCTATCAAATGTACTCATGGCTTCATTCAAAACAGTTGGTTTACTTTAAAAGTATTAAAGCTATATACTATCTATAAATACATTTGAAGATAATAATTGCAAACTTTAAAAGATAAGCAAAATTTTTGTTTAAGTAATGTCATAAGGGATTCATAGGGTATAAGCCATTATAGAATAAAAGAAATTCAGGATAACCTGAGTACATCAAAATTTAGTTGTAATTTGTTTTTTGGAAAGGCTGAGTTTTATAAGCTGCATTTACTTTTCTGAAAGTTTTTTTAATAAAAGATTATCATATAGTACCCCAAAGTACTATTTTATTTAATCAATTAACATTATAAATCCATTTATGACTTATATATATGTCGTTATCTGAGGTAAGATGACCAGGGGATGGGCATTACAATAAATATAAAAAAAATAAAAATGGGAAAAAATGCTTACATGAATAAATTGGCGCTGAAACAAAATTAAACTTAATATGGTGGAAATGGCGAACTGCCAGGTAACCTTAGTGGAGGGAGAGGGAGTCAGAAAACGCTTCTTTAGCTTTTCAACATAAATCAAGATGTGGGCCAAGGAGGAAAGCCAGGATTGGGTTTATCTGCAGTATAGTATGATATCACTTAAGGGAAGGCCAGGGCAGGCACCGTGCACCACAACAAATGTGCCTAAGTAGACTGTAAGATTGTGCTCAACCTGGAGAGATGTTTTAGGGATCTTGAAGAAGGTGCAATATTTTATGTGGGTTATCATAGCTATGGGGTTATGGGCCACCTCTACAGAATTCAGGGTAGACTTGTGGGAAAATTTTGTGGAATTTGAGGAGGTCATGCTTATCTGAAGTGTTAAGTTTATCTGGGGACCAGGTGGAAAAAGACTCTCTACAAGAATTGCCACCAGCTTAATGACAGATTTTCTGAGAGAAAAAAGCTATTGGGCAAAGAAGCGGCTTTAAAAACAAGCTGATAATTGGAGTAGAACAGCATGGCATTTGTTTGTGTTTAAAAATTAAAAGAATTGGTCTTCATAATTGGTCTGCAAACACTGTTGCAGTGTAAAGTAATCTATCAATAAGATCTTCTAATTACAAAACCTCGGCCAATAGGCCCAAATATTCTGGTAAAACTGGATTGGGGCATTGGCATAAGTTTGAGGTTTAACTTACAAATAGGAGGAAGCTTGGGACTGACCTTTGGTCTAATCTGCTTTCTAATTGAATGGGGCTTTTTGGGTTTAGGCTGAAGAGGGGCCTGATTGGCTGGCGCAGGAAGAGCTGCAGCAGCAGGATTTGGGGGAGGGGGCAGGATAGTACCTAAGATAGAATATGCCGTGGGAATGGGGGCAGGTTGTGCGCAAGCAGAGAGGGACTTAGACCTTTTGTAACCAGCGCAGGAGAAGCATCTGCGTTTTAAGTGATCCAACAAAAAATAGGATAAGTAGATTGTCCACCCGCCCTCAACGCAGGCTCATAATGGATGGTCAGGGGAATAAAGGATAATGGCATGAGGTGATTTTAACAGAAATATAATTACAATTAGGCAGATAATGGCAAATGCACAAGACTTTGCTAGACGTGTGGCACCATTTGTGACTAAAAACTGAAGGATGGGGTCAGAGCCATAGGCGTCTAAACCAACTATTAGCTCATTATGGAGCACTTCAGGTAAAAATGATATGGAAACCCCATAAAATGAACTACCAAAGTGGTATTTATGATAGCGGGTGCGATTGATGGGAGTAGGATGCCCTGGAATGCCAATGCATAGTCGCTGCAATGGAAGCGTCAGTTTTACAAGTGAAGCCCAAGTTGAAATATCCTTTATAGAGGCGGAAATCAATAAATTTGGTAGGTTCTATAAACACTTGAGCCAATTAATGAATTGTTGGTCAACATATGAGTTTAAATTCCTATATATGACCAAAAGGCTGAAATGCATAATTAGCAACTCTGCCACTTCTCGATTAACTTGCTTTAATATATTCTTGCAGTGGATTCTTTCAAAAACAGCTTAGACACTAAGCGATCTTATGATTGGGAATGGTATTCCTAACTCTGTAATTCTTTTATTGATGCTACCCATAGTATCACTAATTGCTCTTTGGAACTGTTCATCACCCTAATGGCGGTATTCTGGTTGACACTCTTGGACATAACTTGAGTACGTTGGACCATGTACAAGACTCAAAAGAAAACTCACCTACTCCCTTGGAGTTAGCAACTACAAAGGTATCCTTCCTCATCAATGTCATATATCTCTGGATCCCAGAATGGCTACTGGAAAATTTCTTCACTTAACCAATAATAACGTGTAACCAAAGAATGAAATTAAGATTCTTTGGTACAAGGCTTTTTATAGAAACTAACTTGATGTATTTTTATACTTATTAAGTATATTCAAGATATATGATAAATATAATTTTGGTAAAATATGGAATATGGTATGGAGATATTGTATGGCTTTACAAACCCCTTATGAGTCTCTTCTCAATTTCCCCCTTAGTGCAAAGTCCATCTGATTTGATACTTGTACCTGAACTCTCAATCTTGTAATGGACATCCTTGACCAGGATGTCTGGTAGCACTTGCTCTTTAGACGCCTCTGGCTTAAGGTATTAATGCTCCTTTAGTCATTGCTTCTTCTCCTAATTCAGTAATATGCTGATTGCATCAGGAAACATATTATGGTGCTTACCTAATGCACCTCACTTCAGGTTTCAAGCATACTTAATTACTGGTTAATTACATCTTTTGGTATTGTTTAAAATAAAAAAAATTTTTTACCATTAGGTAACTTAGTTCATATTGTTGTTCTTTCAATCATTCATCACTGGCTGTGTTGACAAAATTACTTTATCATTAAACAATTTTAAGCTATTTATACCTCCAGAGTTATAAAAAGCTATCAATGATCATAGCCTTCAGTGACAGCATTATTGTCTTCATAATTTTATATCTTTGACCACCAGTTATCAAACTACTTTGAGAGACATCATCCCTATAGCCAGGAAAAGTTTGAGGCTGTTGTCACTTATAAAAGCGGGGGCACTTCCCTTTACTCGCATTCTGATCTTTTATATAAAAATTTTGAGGTTATTGTATTCTAGCGAAGTTCCTTCCAAAGGGTGTTATTTTTTCCCAGTATACTCATGATAATTTCCACAACATAAATGTTGCTTTGGGAGAGTACCAGGGGTTTTTGAGGCACCGCCTGGGCATGTGAAAGTGGATTTAAAGATTCTCAGGAAAAATGAATTGTCTAAAAGAGTTTGAGGAGTGAATGACCCAGTCTGAACACGTTTTTCCATTGGATGAAATGTGCAAGGGAAGTTTCACCGCTGCTTCACCCTGGAGCAGCTAATGAGGAATCTGAGGACATTAGGTGAACTAATTGATGGGCACTCAGTGTTGGAGTCTTGCTTCAACTTCTAGAAATTGCTTTAAAAGTTGTTCCAAGTAAAAAAGAAAAATTATCTATACATATGTTGTAAGGCAATAATAATATATGATCCTGTATATGCTTTAGTTTTAATTAGCTTAAATTTGTTGATTTCTACACCAGTAAGATGGTATTAAAGTATATGATATATTCTAAATTTTAAATAATAATTTTGTAATAGGCATGTATTTTTTGGTTATATTTGGCTTGAAACAATGTTATATTACTCAGGATTAAGACTCAGAAAATAGTGAGAGTGAAAATAAATTTTAAATATAATATGTAGCACTAAAATCTCATTTTTACTATATTTATGGAATATAATCATTCTAGCTAACTAAAAAACATAAAATGTGCAAGATTAAACTTTGATATTGAAACATATTTTTTGTTTTGCTGAGTGTAAAGATTACAAAAAATGGTAAAAAATCAATATTTGATGTTTTTCCTACGCATAGTTAAATTAAATCTATTCAAGGTACGCCAACCAGAGGATGTACATTACTAAAGCTTCAAAAGCAAACAAAAAATGAGCCAAAACAAACGAAATGACAAAACAAAAATTATCCAATCAGGTTTGGAGCAGAGGACCACTAGCCCACCATGACAGAGGTGGAGAAAGGGTCGGGCAGCGCCTCCGCAGGCACCACAGGTGTGGCTGTAGCCATATAATTGAAAAGGCAGATATAAGCTTAGAGCAAGGGCGTTGGTACATCAGCATGGTGCAGGTTGAGGGATGGAATGAAAAGATTGATATCCACAATATCAGCCTGGAGGATAGCCTCTATTTATTCAGCTACATGATATTCAGCTTGAAAGCAGGTATCAGGGAGTAGAATTGTTAACTTTTGGTGGATTTGAAAAATCCTCCAAATGAGTTGTACAGGGTAAAACCCACTGAGCAACAGATGGGTGAAATGAGAATCACTGGCCCTCAATAATTAATTGTTAATAAAGACTTAGTAAAAAGCTATTACTCCAACATTACCAATCTATTTAAAAATCAACTAACAGCCACCTCTGTTACTTTTCTACTCCTACTTCTTTTCTCATAAAAAGCTCTCCTTTATCACTCTCATACTCAGCTATTAATACTTGGTGTTATTTAGCATATTCAACATGATCCGCTTAGTAATCCTTATTTTCTCTAATCTATTGGTTCATTCAAACGATGAGACTTTGTGGAATTCCTCAATTTTCTGAACCATTACTTCTTCAATTGAACTCACTTGCATTGATATATAAGTTGCTCAATCTCAAGGCTCACCTCAAATCTAATTTATGATCCGCTAAAACTATATCTTATCATCCATTCATATTGGTATCTTGACATTACCCCCATTGACTTGACAGTAAGCTCCTTTTCTTGTATGTCCAAAGGAATTTTGCGTGTACTCAGTTGATAATCCACCCACTTGTGGGCTTCTTAATAGTGTAGGCATCAATCCCAGTTTCCTTGATTATCTCAAACAGTCCAATCCATATGCTGGCTTACTTGTTCCTTTTTCCAAACCCATGTTGGTCGTGGAATAGGACAAGCTCTCCTACCCCAAACTGGGGGAGACTGCTTCATCTACATTGATTGGCCGCCTGATTCCAAATCATCTTGTCCAAAATAGTAGAATACGCTTACATTTGTAGTCTAATCAGAGTGTCAGTTAAGTTAGTCAAATAACGCTGAGGATCTATTCCGACAGTATCTTCCACACAGGAATAAATCAAGGCTGGCAAGGCTGGATGTCTTCCATAGAGTAGTTGGAAGGGACTTTTCCCTGTTGGTGAATGATACCTAATATTTTTTAGTTTTTGTGTTCCCATTAGGGAACCCAGTGCAGGCAACTTTGTGGGATGAAGCCCAGAGTACTGCCTCCTGCTGCATGGGGCTGCGCGAATCTAAGCACTACAGATGTGGGCCTGACCACATGTGGGGTGGCTCACACCACCCCAAAACTGACATATTCCTCACTGTTTGGTATATCAGGCAGAAAAGGCTACTCAGCCAGTTCAGAGATATGCCTCCCATTCCTTACTGCGAGAGATGAGACCAAACTGAACCCCAAGTTGGACTTACTTGAGGAAAGATGATTGCCATAGCTTTCTACAGCTATTTTTAGCCATCGCTTGACTATGGCCAGGGAGCATGTTGCCTGGATTCCTTCTGAAGGGAAGCAACGCTGGTTTCTGGAAAGCCATAGATCATATCTCACGATTCTGATATGACTGGATGATAAGCCCTAAGACGTTATGGTGGAATGGATAGGATCCACCAAGTTTAATATGAGTAATGATTATTTGAGCGCTTCAAGATGAGGCAATATTGGGTTTTTGGGAAATCGCTTTAAATTAGTCGATCATGATATTAATGAATGAAGAGTTGCCAGAACCAATGAGATATGGCGAATTTAATTTCTAAGCCATGGAAGCGGTATCATCCAAAGTTGCTATAGTATAGGCGAGAGGAGATTATTAGAAGAAGGTTGGTTAATAATTGCAATTAAGTGGAACAGTGAGGATCAGCTGTATTTATTATATTAAATTAAAGAGTGTGGTGGGAGCAAGTGCTCCATATTTATTAAATAGTTTATTAATTTTTTGAGGACAACGATCATCACTTGTTAGTCCTATTGCTTAGTGGGCTGAACCCTGTGCAATACCCTTATGGCATATCTTAATGATTCTACTGAAATTATAACAGTGGTCCTCATTATAGGGGGACCATTGATCAATCACAATAACAATAACATTCCTCAGTCGTTGGCCATGTCATATCAGGCTTGCTCTGGCAAAGGTCTTTCCAAGACATTGCAACTGTTGAACATGCAGAACTCAAGCTCTTCTTGGACTCTGTGCTCCAGTGAAAAAGAAGGAGTTTCTGCAGAAGGTTTGTATTGGTAAGTTGCCTCCATTTGATCAGTATTGGAACATCCAAGGATTTTTCAAGAAATTTGAGTTTGCAGTAGAAGGGCTTCATATTGGCAAAAAGCCAAGCTATTAATATCCACCTTGAAAGTTGGAAGCGCTGACCGAATTACTTGCTATCTTTCCACTAGTTCTGTTACCTATCAAAAAGTGTAAGAAACTTTGTTGTGGTTATTTGGAGGAAATCTGAAAATGGCGCAGCGGAAGGCTGAGTTCATAACCGTTGGGTTTCAGCATAATGAGACCCTCACCGCATTTGCTGATCGCTTTATGGTGGAAGACAGTGTGTTAATTGGGGCTGGGACTTTAACCAAATCTGATGTATGCATAGCATTGACCTCCGCTGTGAAACCATACCATGAGCTTTTTCAATACCATGGCTCCATATTTAGAAGTTAAAACCTTTGCTTAAAATCGCTAAAATCTTAAGCCATCTATCCGCTACCTTCCCTCTGCCTAATATAGAGTGGAAACCTATCACCTCTGCTGCCAGACTTTCTTATTTGTGGGAGTTATCACTCCCTGTTCAGCATATGTTTAGTAACCACCAGCCTTATTATCACTGCACGCCTCACTTCCAACTGAGTTGCCATCAGCAGTTCAACTATTGGGAGGGGTCTGTTTACACCGCTCAACCCCAGCCTAAGTTTTGGGGTGGCCCATTTTACAACAATCTTGGATGCAAATCTTACAAGGTTAATTGTTTCTTGTGCGGTCGCTCTGTGCACTTGGTCAGAAGTTTTCTTAATCATCAGTTTCATTCCCTACTGCAGGAGCATTACAATCATGGAAAAGTCAGAGCGGAGTAGATATGGGACTCTCTACTTCCGCTATTTTAACTCAAAACGTCTTACCTGAACCTATCCCAGTACAGCCAGTGGAAAAACACCAGTATGATGACGACTTTCTATATCAGCAGCCAGTTGGGGGGTGAATTTGCTCACACGAGCGCAATTTATGAACATGGTGGAAGTAGGCCCCAGGAGCAACCAAAGCCTTAGCCTGTCAAATGTTTTATTAACTTTCTACGGATGAATCAGATCCATTCGCTGATGCACTTCTCTAAAAAGGGGTGAATGCAGCCCTCCCTGTGAACTCTATTGTTAAAAAATACCCTAAAGTTTGGGAGGGTATTATGAGCTTCCTTGGAAAAAGAGATTCGTTAAATGTCCATGTTTTAAACAATCAGAATGCATCTTACTTTGAGTGTACTTACTGTGACACTGTCATAGCAAAAACCCAATTTTGTGTTAATTGATACAGGTGCCCCAATCAACATAGTGTTCATAAAGTTGGTGGCAAAGCTGGCATTAAAGCCTGACGTGGAGCATCATATGTTGTATGGGACTGCAGGCGCGGAAAGCACAGTCTCTGAAGGAGCGTGCAGTGCACTACCCTTGCAGTTTGGGTCGATTGTCATTGTAGCCTCAACCATAGTGCTACCAAACAATAACTATGACCTGTTAATTGAACTGCTTTTATGCGCCACTTTGGGGTTGTTGTTGATATGACCACAGAGACATTTGAAACTATGGGGCAGCGGATCCCAATCTACTTCACTTCCAGCGGAATGTCAAAGGATTTGGTACACATGAGTCACATTAACCTTGCATATGGTGATGAGGTAATTCCAATTCGCTATCATTGATTAAAGAGCAAGACCTGGCCCTTCCCCACCAAATTTATGAATATCAAGGACTACTACTTAGAGCTTCAGGCCCTATATTTATTCCCTCTGAACACCAAGTAATTATAAAAACCTAGTTAGAGGTGGAAGTGCCTGCTGGGCTATATGAGGAGGTCATTGGGCCCTATCAGCAATCACTGCTTAAGCCCCACGTGGCCCCAGGCATTATACTTCTGGAACATGGGAAGATCAAGGTTTGGTAGCAAATCTTAAGGATAAACCAGTGCAAATCTGCTGAAACCAAGATAGTGGCGTATTTACATTTCATCCCAGTTGAGGATGTCCTCCAGGTTCATGAGTTCAGTTCATTGGATGAATTTGGTCAACCATTGAAACACAGCCTGGCGTAATGGCAGTTGTACCGCATGAAAATTTAATGGGTTAATGGAAGACCAGAGAGATCAAGCAGAAGCCTTATTTTAAAATACAAAGAGATCTTATCTGTTGATGATCATGATTTAGGGTGCGCATGGGGAGTGATCCATTTAGTGGACACTGGGGATCATCCCCCATCAGATCTTGACCGATCTGCTGATCTAGAACAGCAGAAGAAGTTATCATGGCTGAGATCAATAAACTACTAGATCAAGGAATGCTTGAACTATCGAAGAGCCCATGGGCTTCCCCTGTCCTAATTGTCAAAAAGAAGGATGGTACCAACCAGGTAGTAATAGACTACTGCAAGCTCAACAGCATTACGAAAAAGGACTCATACCCCTTGCCACAAATCGATGATGCTTTGGAACAGTTAAGAGGAGCGCATTACTTCTCCACAATGGATTTGATATCTGGCTATTGGCAGATTGAGTTACCCATGGCGGAACAAGAAAAATGCGCCATTATCACATCAAAAGGTATTTTTTGACTGACACATATGCCACAAGGGCTGTGTAATGCCCCAGCTACATTCCAATGGTGATGGACACTAACCTTAGAAATTCAAGCTTTCCTGTGTTCTTGTATACCTTGATGACATCAAAGTTTATTCCCTCACGTTTTCTGAGCATCTTACACATTTGGAAGAGGTATTCCGCCGGTTGGCTGAGGCCAACATCAAAATAAAACCCCAGAAATGCCACTTTTAAAGGATCATCTAGAGTACCTCAGGTTTGTAGTTGATGCAACAGGGCTGCGGCCCCAACCAGACAGGGTGGAGGCCATTTGGAAGATGACTATACCAAACAGTAAGTGAGATATACAAGTATTTTTGGGAATAGTCAGCTATTATCGCCGCTTTATACCCTATCTTTAGTTGTATTGGGGGTCCGCTGTTTGAGTTATTTAAAATGCGCCATGTTTGATGTACAGAACACTGTCAACACTCCTTTGATACACTTTTAACAGCGTTGATCAATGCGCAAGTGCTATACCACCCAAATTTTGAAAAGGAATTTATTGTAAAGATGGATGCATCTCTTTCCGCTGTGGGGGCAGTTCTGTCCCAAAAAGATGATTAAGGAAGGAGCACCCAGTGGCGTATTGCAGCTGAATCCTGAATAGCTATTAACGTAATTATAATGTGACTGAGCGGGAGTGGTTATCAGTGGTCTATGATTACAAGCAATTCAAAGTATATTTGCACGGTGTAAAGTTTAAAGTTGTAATGGATCACACATCGTTACACTGGTTGCAGAACCTTAAGGAGTCTGAGGGCCGTCTACCTGATGGTCCCTTAAACTACAGGCTTACAACTTCGAGATCCTTCACCGACCAGGAGCAAAACACCAGAATGCTAATTTCTTGTCAAGGCTACCCATTATTGCAGTTATGGTGGATCTGAGCAATATTATGTATGACAAGGTGCTCAGCGGATAGTATGATGATGAGCCTCCACAAGTCATCAAAGCTTTGAATGGAATGCAAGAAAATTCTTTCCAGTGGAATGGTAAGTTGTACAAGTGGATCAGAAATTCAACAATAAATTTCCCGTGCCCCTTGGCGTGGCCTAACGTTATCATGAACGCACATAAAGCAGTTGGGCATAGTGGCGTGCGCAAGGCGTTGAAATTATTACAGCCTCAGTATTACTGAGAAAGCATGAACTTCGATTTGCTTGATACTATCTCCTCCTGTCACCAGTGCCAAGTGGAAAAGCCGTTATGCTAGAAGACCTCATACCAGTTAGTGAAGCCGCACTTTGCTTGGCATAAAGTTTCCCTTGATGTCATCAGCCCTCTGACAATGGGAGCCAACTGGTCTAAGTACATTTTGGTGGCCATTGACCACTTACCCTGGTGGGTTGAAGCAAGGGCGATACAAGACTTAGGGGAAATCACAGTGGCCAAATTCATAATGGAATGTATTATTCAACGGCATGGCTGCCCCTCAGTTCCTCCTTACTGAGAAAGGAACTAACTTTACTTCCCGCATCCTCCCAAAGCTCAATGAGCTGATGGCCATCCAAGGAGTTTTTACAACCCCATACCACCCAGGTCCAACGGAATGGTTGAGCGGGTCAATGGGACTTTAGTGAACATACTCCATAAATTGTAGTGAATGGACCTTCAGATTAGAGTTCCCTTTTGTCCACCGCCATCTTCGCCTATAATATTAGTTATTATTCTGCCACGGGGAAGAGTACCTTTCAATTACTATATGGCTGAACCCTGCTCTTCAAGCACTACTATATGCCTGTGTAGAAGATACTGGCGGAATAGACCCTCAATGTTATTTGATGACTCTAGCTAACACATCAATCAAATTGCAAACTGAAGCATACTCATTCAGTTTATTCAAGAAGCTTAAGACTCAAGCTGTTGATCAGATATGGCGTAGCGGGTTACCCAGTTCAAAGATGGAGACATGGTTCTATTCCATGATCAACATACGTTTAGGAAGAAACACAAGTTGGTTAGTATCTGGATTGGGCCATTCGAAGTTATTGAGAAGACAGGTATGGATGCATATACTATCAAGGACCCCGCTAGTGGTCAAATCATCAACCAAGTGCATGTGAAGTTCCTCCAGGCGTATAAGCAATAGGAGCCTTATCATCCAGTCAAAGGGGGTAATGTCGCAATTCTGATATGACTGGATGATAAGCCCTAAGTTGTTATGGCAGAATGGATAGGATCCGCTGAGTTTAATATGAATAATGATTATTTGAACGCCTTAAGATTAGGTAATATTGGGTTATTGGAAAGTCGCTTTGAATTAGGTGATCATGAAATTAATGATTGAAGAGTTGCCAGAACCAATGAGATATGACAATTTTAATTACTAAGCCATGGAAGCGGTATCATCCAAAGTCACTACAATATAGGTGAGAGGAGATTATTAAGAGAAGGTTGGTTGTTAATAGTTGCGAGTAAGCAGAACAACAAGGATCCACTGTATTTATTATATTAAATAAAAGAGTGTGGCGGGAGCAAGTGCTCCATATTTATTTAATAGTTTATTCTGTTGTTTTGACAACAATTATAATATCGTTGGTCCTATTGCTATGTGGGATTAACCTGTGCAAAAACCCTTATGGTGTATCTCAACGATTCTACCAATTTTATGACACCATACTTCACCACCCTCCATATTGTGCACCAGATCCCAAACCCCTCTTTGTCTGCAAGCAGACTTGGAGGGACATACACAGTCAGGATCTCTGGCCATGTGAGATGACCAGAGGATATTTAACAACATGGTTGGTACGCTTCATAAAATAGGAGAACATTACCCACACTGCATCCGCTGCTGGACAAATTGTGAAGAACTGCTTTGCTGTCTTCTCCCCTCTGCACAACTTACAGGCATACAGAAGGTCATCCTTCTTATGCTTACTCCACTTCCGCAGAGTCACCCCAGTGACCAAGATGTTGCTTCGGAGTTGAAGAGAAAGTTCTGAACTGGTATAGACCAGCATCCCTTAACCCTCCTCCCCCACAAGTCCATCAGGCCATGTCACATTTTGCAAGTGATCTGGGACAAGTATGTCGAGCAAAGCTCTCAGTATTGTAACTTCTGGAACCTGCAGTTGTGAAATCTGAGAGACAGACACCACTACCACCTCCTACCTTGAAACAGTCTTAAAGGACAAAGAGGCTTTCCCATTTGGGGTATCTCCAGCCTTCTCTTCCTCATAGGAACACCCACCGATTCTTCCCAACACAACATTCTGAAAAGGCTTCCCCAGCCTTTAATGAAACCAAAGAATGAATTGCTTCCCTCCAGCAAGAAGGCATTTCAGTTGCTTCCGCATCCCATGCATTCCTTACCAGCACCTTGGAGGCACTGGCAACTTTATTAGCTGCTTCTACCCTAAGCACTCTTTGGCCATCGCAATCAAGGAGGCCCCCCAGTGAACTGCCTCAATAAAGTGCTTGAAGGCCTTACGCAGATGAGCTTCCATCTCCTTCCCCAAGGTCCTCATCAGAGGTGAGTTTCCTGGATCCTTTTGATGGTCCACTATCCACCCTCAAATCTACCCTTCTTGCCTGACCAAGCTCTTAAGTAATCTTCTAGTATCCTGGTAGGGTTTCCGTTATTGGAATGGACTCTTGATTGATGCCCCGCTGACACAAAGATACTTGTTTAAACTGTCTCTGCAAGCCTTAGAGAAGTATTCCTCTAATATTGGAGCCCAAAAAATAGGATTTTTCCTCCTGAGCGACCTGTGAAATCCACTTCAGCTGAAGTGCTTTTTCATACTTCCGATTCAATCAGACCAATGCCCCCTTCTTCACCCCCTGACTCAAGTTCAAGTAATTGGTTTTTAACGCCCGCCCTCGCCAAATGAAATTATAATTAAACTCTGTATTCTTCTGATGGAAGATGCCAGCGGAGGAACAAATATGGCAATGTACCATAGTTTGGAAATAATAAAAGTGTTCATGACAATGGCTCTGCCCAAAATAAGATAAGTTGAGCATTACCACTTCCAAGGTGCTTTTTAAGGTCCACTTTAAGTTTGAGCCAAATATCGTGTGGTGACGCCCGCCCAGGGATGGGGCACCCAAGGTACAGAAACTCCTCCCTTGTTGCCATCCAGGGGATTAAGCTCTTTAGTTCAACACCCAAAGTCGCCATTCTGCTAATGGGCCAAGCCCTGGATTTTGAAAGATTGACCTTCGCGTTGCTTGCGTTATGGTACATCTTCAGGAATCATCACCACATTCACTCCTCCTCTGATGAAACATAAAAACCACGTATCATCCGCTAGCATTAAATGATACTACTCCTGCTGTTGATGGTAAGTTTCCTCCAGTCCAAATTTCATAGAGCTCTGAAAGGGTCTCTATTGCAATAACAAACAACAAGGGAGATAGAGGGTCTCCTGACGCACGCCCTTACACACCTTAAAAGGGTGGGAGAGGACCCCATTGATATTGACAACTGTTGAGGATTCTCCATGAATCGCTCTATGCAGTCTTAACAAGTGCCCCTTGATTCCAAACCTACTTAACACTTTCCAAAGGAATTCATGATTCACCTGATCATACGCCTTCTCCTGATAAAGAAACAGTAGCCACCACCTCTGGTCATACTTCTTACCTGCCCACTCTTCTATCAGGTGAAGTAGCATGTCAGTAATTAAGCGTCCTGGGATAAACCTATTCTGCTCTTTCCCAACAACATCTACCACAACCTCCTTTAGTCAATTTGTTAGGATATTCATTAAGATCTTGTAGTCAACGTTACGCAGAGTCAAGGCTGATAGTTCCCTTATGAGGGAGGGATCTCCCTTCTTATACAATACCACCCTCACGCCTTCTAAAAAATGCCGGCTCAATTGTGTCAGAGGCTAGGAGTTGATTGTAGAGATCAGCAAGCACCTCGGAAATTTCTTCCCAAAATAGCTTACAGAGCTCAAGGATCAAACCATCATCCCTGATAGCCTTGCCATTCTTTCCTTTGTTGATGGCGTCTGAAACCTCTGACATGCGGATCCTGCTACATAGTTGCAGCTGAGTCTCATTCAGCTGTACCCCCGGTCCGCTTTTGAATACTTTAGATGCCTTTGGGTCATTCTCAGAGGGGCCATAAAGGTCCTCATAGTAGGACTGAGCCACTTCAGCCATGTGAGATGCATCCTTCACCTCAACTCCATTATCACAAAGTAACAAGAGCCTTGCCAAGGGTCTGAATGCCCCAACTGCCTTGCAGAGTAGAGCCACATTGCTGTTGAAATTCTCATCACACTTAGATTTTCATTGTTTGAGATGATTCACTATGAAGGCTCCCATTGATTTCGCATACAATTCAGCCTTGGCTGTGTATGCAGATTCACCATGACCACAGCCCGATTGCAGGAACTCTCAAAGTTTCTCTCCAAGGCTTCATACCAGAACACTGGCCCTAGCTGCCTCACAAAGTTTTCACAGGCCATCATGAGATCAACCTTCATCTGCAACCATATTACTGGCGCATTTGGATTCCCCACTATCTGGCTTCTCCACCACCTCACCTTCTTCCTCATGATGTCCTGAAGTGGACTCCACTTCAGGAGTTCAGGGTTCAGTCTCCAGATTTCTTTCTTCACAGAAGCAATTTGAGTGTCACTGATCTGTAGTCTAAGGTGCCTGTGATCCAAAGCACCTGGATCATGATTTCGAAGGATCAACTTGCAGCGACTCAGGAGAGGCTGGGGCACTGACACAAGGTCAATGCAGGAGAAATGATCCTCTTGACGTGAGTCCACCCAGTCTCCCCCTCCTTACCACGGCCCACTCTCCACACATCCAGTAGGCCAAGGTCAATCACTTAACTGGCCAAATTGTGGGCTCCAGGATCAGAACTACAGCTTCCTGAAGTTCCAACCCTGTCATCCCTAAAGCAGACACAGTTCATGTCTCCCCCCAGCACTACTGACCCCCAATGCCTTCCTTCTGGATCCTCAGGCTGACCTTCTGGAAGAAGGTCTTCCTTTCAAACCTAGAATTGGGCGCATAAATGCCAATAAACCAAATCTATTCCTCTGCAAACAGTGACATCACTGCCACTGCTCTTCCAGGAACCAATACCTCTTTATCCAACACCTTACTATTGTCCGCCCACCAAACCAAAAATACCCCACTTTGGTTTCTCCTCCTCCCTCTTCCCCTCCCCTAAGGCGATTCTGAGTTTGGTTGATCCACCAAGTGAGAGTAGAATGATTGTTTCAGAGCTAACTGGTAAGCCCATACCTCTTCCACCCCATTTTGGACTTCGTCTCAGTGAGGAAGCTGATATCTATCCCGTGTTGTTGCAATTGGAGTTCACTTGCTGCCTCTGCTTGAGGACATTCAGACCCCGCATGTTAGCAAATCCAACCCTGATTGCCATAGGTTTGAACCAAATAGGCTTTGATGTCAGGATCTGGGGTGTCCCCATCCTCTTCCACCTCAGCTGGTTTAGTGGGACCACGTTTCTTCTTCCCCTTTCCAGCACTAGACTGGGCAGGAGGTGGTGGCCGTTCAGTCACAGCAGCCTCCGGAATCTTAATATTGCAGGGTCCTTGATAGCCTCTCCACTTCAGTTGGAGGCATCATGTTAGAAGGCACTGGCTCACTATTGCTAGCAGGCAGCACCTTCCTCACCTCCGCCTCTTCCCCTATGGGCCTCGTGCGCTCTATACCACCCACATGGAAAATGGTCACACAACTCTTGTGTGATCAAGTGATGGGGAGAACCCTATATGTTTGGGAGGCGACCGTTTCTAAAGTGTCCTTTCTGGATTGGGACAAAGCACCACTAAGCTCTATTTAGAGTCTAGCAGCTTCCCTTGCCTTCCAGGAATGCTTTGACTCCTTGTTAACCTTTTTGGCACCTTTCAGCACCTCAGTCACCACCTCCAAATTGGTGTTGCCAGCCGCTGACGCCTCCTTTGCTTTGTCTGACAACTCAGTTTACTTTCTTCAACGCCTTCTGGAGAGCCAACTTCTCTTTCTCTGAGGGCACCATTGCTGGCACCCCTGTGATAGGCTCTTTAGGCTTGGCCACTGCCGCAGGAGGTTGAACCTGAGGACATCTGGCTCTGTAGTGCCCCTTCACACCACACGAGAAGCACCTGTCCAGCAGTACCACAGGGACACTCCAGGTCCCCACGGTGACTGAACAAGGCAACTCCCATATGAATTTTTAGTTCGACTTTCAAAACCCAGTCTCCAGATCCTACGGTGAGCTTTTTCAATCTACAAACCTTCTGATTTTAGTTCTTTAACAGCTTGTTTTCATTAAAAGAGATCATTCTTCCACAGCCTTTCAGCTGAGACATCATGGCCCCTCTAGTGACAACTGGGTTACGTCCCTCAGAATGAACCTTCCAAATTTCATTGCTGATGTCAAAACATACAGACTCCTCATTCTTCGTGCTCAAACTGGCAGTCAAAATTGTTCCTTTTGAAGCCTTTACTGGAAAGTCATATATTTAAACCCAGGGGCCAAATGTGAATTATGGAGGGGCTAACCCGCACACCTCAATCACATGGCCTATGAGCATCTCCTTGGATCACCCAGTTTTCACTTCCACAGCGTGAGCCCTCTTGAGGCTCTCCACCATGCTTGCCATCAGATCGTTTGAGGGGCTGGATTTCCCCACTTTGAAAAGCTTGGTTCTGGCCCCAGATCCATTAGTATCCCTTGCTACAAAGGAGACTGGAGCCTTTTGTGCATCAGGGGCCACCACCGCTGTTGATTTGTTAACTGAATTGGTCTCTCCAGTTTGTTTATGATGAAGTTTGCTCTCTGGGCACTTTTTGTGTGGGAACCATATTAGCCCTTTTGGTTCGGTCCATCAATTTAGTACATGTGTGCTATAACCTTTTGCTGCACCAGTGTAAGCCCATGTAAGCTACTGGCCGCTATCCAGGTTTCAGGCTAACCTAGAAAACCGCAGTGATTATTGTAGACTGGTGAGCTGAAGCACAGCCAGTCAGGATTGCCCCACCCCTGTTGCTGAGACTTGCTTTTGCAGTGCCCCACCTCATAGGAAAGTAGTGTGACCGATGATATTCCCACTTCTTTCCTGCCCTTCCTTCCCATATTCTCCCCCCCCAAAGAAGAGTGGAAGCATCCTTAAGAACAGATTGGGTTACAGTAATTAGCTTCCATCCCACACCTCTTCCAGGCCACTACAGGACCATTCAAAAGTGCCTCTATTGGTTCAGGTGTTATCTAATCACCCATGTTTCCACAAGCTTTCCTCGGTCATGCCACACGAAGGCCCCAGCTTACCCTACCTAGCTCCCATGATAGCTAATATTGTACGCGAAGATAGCGGTAGATAATAGGGCTCTCCATTCCAAAAACCGATCCTTTACAATCTTGTGTATAATATTTACTAAAGTTCTGTTGACCCGTTCTACCATTCCATTTGATTCAGTTGATAGGGTGTAGTCAAGACCCCGCAGATTGCCATTAGTTCGTTCAACTTGGGCAGGATATGTGATGGGAATTTGGTTCCATTGTCCGTGAGGATAAACTGCGGACAACCATGCTGCTGTATAACACATTCCAGAATGAAAATGGTGGTGACGGCCCCTAAATCATTGATCGCCCTTGCTTCCAACCATCTTGTCAAATGGTCAATGTCTACTATTTTATACTTAGAGCAGTTTGCACTAGTCAGCAGAGGCCTCACCACATTCAAATAAACAGTATGACATGCAAAACGAGGCTTAATTAGCTGGTAGGTGGTTTTCCTGTGAAATGGTCTCTCAACGTGGCACTGGTGACAACAAGCAACCATTTAGAGCACATCATAGTTTATACTCTCTCAATAGTAACGGGGTCACAAGAGCTCCAGCGTTTTTCGCAACCCCTAATGACCTACTGCTCTATGAGCATCCATAATGATTGCAGGTCTAGTGGAAGGTTTTGGGAAACTCAACATCAATTTACCAATCTGCTTATACAATTTCCTACAGTGCATGAAAGTATCCTGTCTAAGCCCATCCAATACTTTAATCACTTGAGGTGGCACATCGTGATATTTGCCCACCACCATCTTCTCATACATGATGTCCGCCAAATCTGCCAAAATGGTGACAGTTGGTAAGCGTGAGAGACAGTTCATATTCTGGTGTTTCGCCCCTAGCCATTGTATAATCTCAAAGTTGTATGCTTGGAGATTCAGGGCCCATCGCGCAAGCTGCCCTTCAGTTCCTGCAGATTCTGCAGCCACCGCAAGGATGCATGGTCCATGACCACTTTGAATTTAACCCCGTAGAGGTAGACCCAGAATTGTTTATCTACATATATCACTGTTAAGCATTCCCACTCAGTCATGGTGTATATATGTTCAGGCCCTGTTAAACGTCAGCTACAATATGCGATGGGATGTTCCACACCGTCATCATCCTTTTGGGATAGAATGGCTCTTAAGGAGGAAAGGGAAGCTTCCATTTATACAATAAATCTTTTTTGAAATTTGGGGTATTGCAAAACAGGCGCGCTAGCATACGTGGTTGGAAAGACATTGGAAGCAGTTTGACATCGTTTGGTCCAATTAAAGGTAGCTTTTTTCTTTATTAACTCAAAGAGTGGAGGCCCAATACAACTTAAGTTGGAAAAGAACCGCTGGTAGTAACCAACCATTTCCAAAAACACCTGAATGCCCATTTGTTAACCAATTGAGTCATCTTGCAGATAGCTTCCACTTTTGACAGATGAGGACTAAGCCCATTTGAGTTGACCACAAAGCTGAGGTATTCCAACCGCTCCTTAAAGAAGTGGCACTTATGGGGCTTAATTTTAATGTTAGCTTTCAGCAAGTCAGCAGAACACTAGTTACAAGTGTTGGGATTTTTCCCATAATACCAGAATGCTATATTACCTGGTATAGCTAGGGGAATATTCTCTGAGGCGAAGTAGATCAGAAATTGGTTGGCTCAAATTTCAGAGTAACTACTTTTGGGGGATTTTGGGATATTCGCCTGGTCATATCCGTTAAGGATCAATACGATTGAATACATAAGATCTCATTGGGGGGATTTGCTGACGAAATTGGGGCATCTGATAGTGATTAAATATCAGATGTATTGATTGGGATCAGTCAGGTTTCATCACCACTGATTGGGAATGAATAGCAAGTTGCAAGGCGAGTGATGCTGCCTGCAACTAGCGAATTGATTGGTTGGTGAGTGACCTGCCACAATGGGTAATAAGTCCCATTACCTAAGCAGGTCGCTAGCTAATTATGGTTGGTTCGCTTAGATTGAGAGGAAAATGTTAGGAATACATTTTCCAACTCTTTCTGTTTGAGGTCTTGAGGATGTCCAATGATGGAATCCTAGCCAGGTGGGGAAAACCATCGCTGCTGAGATGAGGATGGGCGATTCAATGGCAAAGGCTGCCATTTCATCAAAGCGGTGACAACTGAGGTTAGACAGCTGAATTCTCCACTATATATTCCATAGGATTCTCAATAATAAAAACAGTGTTTACAGTATCTACAAGTAGTTACAAGAACAGTAATATTATCCATTTGGTATATAGTTAACCTATCATCATCTTCTATTATGTTGTTCTGTCTCAAGTATATTATTGCAGAGGGCAATAATTGAAAGACTCTTAGAGAAAAGAGCTAAGATCCAAGTGGGTATCTAGAGAAGAAGGAACCACAATCAGAGATAGCTGCTGACTGTGTGTTGGGACAAAAGAGATTTTCACTGGGGTATCTCAGCAAAGATTAAGTGGACAAGAGCATAATAACATATCCCTACAAGTATGACTTCACGAGTATTTAATTGGGAATACTGGCCAAGCGTTGGGCCAAAATATAATTCATACTCAACTACGGATAATAGTCTTCATACTATTACCAATTAATAATTCATCCTACACAACGCGACAAAGTGCACAAGGAAACCAAACCTATGCAATAAAAAGGTTACTGGGTTGCTTTCTGATAACAACCACTAAAGTAAATTTTACAAGTTGGTGCTCACTACAGGGGTAGTTAGTGAAGAATCTATAATAATGTCATACAAAGACAAGATATGCAATATGTGGACTGAGTTGGCAACTGTAAACCAGAATGATCTAAACTCAGCAGACCATTGGGAGTTCGTGCCTTGGAAGAACAAGTCGCCAAGGTGGAGGAAGGAATAGAGAATGTAGCCATCTTTGAAAACGAGTTACTCGGTAAAGTAAACTCATTGAAGAAGAAAGAAGGGGACCTTGTTCGAGAGGTCTTATACCTGAAAATGGAGTGAGAAGCTGATTACATTCTTTTAAGAAGTTTTAATGTGGTTATTGAAATATTAATAAACAAGTGGAGGAACTTAAAGCTCACATATGTACTTGTGAGCCTAACATGGCAAGTGATGATGAAGAAAGAAGTTCTTGCACAATACTTGGGAAGTCAAATTCCCTGAGGAACATGCTGCCCACTTTTGCTGCCATTTTGGAGATGACACCTGAAGTCACTTCACAAGTTAGCTGAGTAGCTGAACTGAGAAAATCGGCCAGAAATAACTTGGAGGAATTTAGGGCAATGCCAAAATTGCCAACGTTCCATCAGGATAACGCCCCAGCATTTTTTCTGACTGTTCAACATGACCATGAATGGCTACTGGGATCGTCAAAAGGCATTGATGGTCATGATTTGCCTAGACACCGACTGTCAAAACTTAATGTTACCTCACCTAGAGAGGGACAGCTGATCATATGATGAGGCAAAGACGGCCATCATGAAAGAGTTCAGGAGTCTGACACACATGTCAAAATGCAAGCTGAATTTATGGGAATCCTGTTCCATAAAGATGAATCTCTTAATAACTTCACAGATTGATTTTATCAGGAGTCACAGATCCTGGCCAGAGCAAAAGTATTGGATGACTTTGATGCTAGAATCTCCTTGCAAGTGGCCCTTTGGCCCTATCATAATTTGCATCACATGATGTCTTTTGTGTTTGCAACGGAAATAACTACCTTGCAAATGGTAGATAACTTGAAGATTGTGGGAGCAATATTTGATGCCCCAAATAGAAGCTTCAAATCTAATCCAGTACGAAATCTGAATTCCACAAAGGGAAACAAAGGAGCTAAGAGGCTACCAATCAAACCGTGCTGGTAAATAATTCAAAGAATTCAGACAGTTAAACAAGAAGGAAAAGGTCTGCTTAGTGTGGCGGGAAAGGACATTTCGCCATGCACTGTAAGAAGCCAAAGGATCAAATTAACGTGGTCCAGGCTAAGGAGTTAGCAGCCATCAAGGGTTTGGGAAAAGGGCCCACGGCCTAGATGGGGAACAGTCTAGAGCTGTTGAGAAACCTGTTCCTCCTGCTTTATGAATGAAGAAATTGATATTAGAGATCTGTTCATATACAACGAGCAGGATCAGCTTTATCAAGTGGTCAATATGGATGTAAATGCCGTAACCAGAGCTGGGGTGAAGAGAATTGACCCTGAGATAATCAAGGAAGTTGCCCAGCTGTACGCCTGACAACTGGCGGACAAGATTTAAACCACTAAAAATTCTGAATAGTTATCTGAAGTCCGTTTAGATGAGGCTAATCTGTCTATATCCCTCAGCACAATAAAGAAATCATTTCCTGATTTATTGGAGCAAACTATACACACCCTAGATTTGGCTAACAACGCTGCTATTCATTAAGTAAACATTATATTACAATACTCTGAGTGTACATATATAGACATACAAGTCAATTAAGTGAGGTTGTGCAAGATTGTCAACAGCTGAGCGATCATCATTATTGTCTTGACCAAGCTGGTAAAGAGGATGAAGATCTTGCCAGACTTGGAACACAAGAAAGAATATGGGTAAGCTGGGCTGAACACTACTATTTCCTGTAAGCGTATAGTGCGCTGCCACTACAATTTGGGTCATTGGTGGTATATGCGCCAGCAATAGTTTTGGTGAACCAAAGCTATGGCATTCTGATCATAATGGAATTTCTATGGAAATATATAGTTTAATGTAACTTTGAGGATAACACGTTGACCATCTTAGGTCAGACGTTACCATTGGTATATTAGAAGGATGGTGAAGGTCCTCTGAATCAGAGAAACAACTTCATCAATATAATATACAATGACAGCATTGTCTTGATTTGTTACCAATTAGTTGGTAGAAAGTGACGCGAAATGCCCGCAGAAATCCTAGAGAACTGGGATATTCCACTGAGGATCAAAAATGAGAGGACCATACCGCCAGGATTGCAGATGATAATTGACACAGGGCTGACATTAAAGATTCCTGAGATTTTGTATGGGAAGGTTGGAAGCCTCTGGAAGAATTCCATAGTAGAGCCTTGGGTGGCTCCTGGGATAATAATGCTGGGCCATGGAGAAATTCTAGTTTTTCTGGCGAATTTAGGTGAAAAACTGATGAAGATCAAGAGGAATCAGATTATCGCATTTGTTCATCTGATCCTGACAGCCAAATTGAGGAGATTCCACGGTTTTGGGACCACTCAACAAAATGGGATACTTGCTGGGGTAGCTGAAAGTATCAACCTATTGATTGATCGAGAGCAGCTCGCTGATCTGTCAGAAGGCCAGCAAGAGGAGGTGCTCAAACTATTTGAAAAGTATTGGGAAGTGTTCACTCAGGACAACCATGATTTAGGATGTGCACAAGATGTTATCAATAAGGTCGGCACCAGGGGAAAATTTACTGATAAGGATGAGACTGATCTGGCAATTGAAAGCCGCCAAAGTGGTAGTGGAAGATAAAATCAGCAAACTATTAAATCTTGGGCTTCTAGTTCTGTTGTCAACTCCCTGGGTGAGTCCGATTCTGATTGTGAAGAAGAAGGATGGATCCAACCAGGTGTTTATTGACTACCAAAGGCTAAAAAAATTATGAAGAGGGATTTGTATCCTCTACCAAGGATCAATGATGTGCTAGATAGTTTAGGAGAAGTGAAGTATTTCTCCATGATGGATATGATCTCAGGATATTGGCATATCAACTTGCCAAGGGAAGAACAGGAAAAATTGGTATTATTACCGCGCAGGGGCTATACCAATCAACGAGGATGCTCCAGGGTCTATGCAATGCGCCTGCAATATTTCAGAGGGTCATGGATGCAATATTAAGTGATTTGAAGTTGTTGTGTGTCCTGGTATATCTGGACAATATAAACGTGAAAATAGGACGTTTAATGATTACCTGCATCACTTGGAAGAAGTATTTAAGCAACTGTCTGCAGCTAACCTGAAGATCAAGCTAAGGAAGTGCCACTTCTTTAAGAAAGAGTGGGAATACCTGGGATTTGTAATCAAATCCAGTGAATTGCAGTTGCAAACCCAGAAGATAGCAGCTATGGAACGTATGGCTGTACTAAAGAGTGTCCAAGATATTCAAGTGTTCCTTAGGATGGTTGGATAATTTAGAAGATTTATTCAGGACTTCGCCCAAATAGCTGAGCCATTATTCTATTTCTTGAAGTATCCAAAAAAAGGATTTGTATGGAATGAAGAGGCTCTGGTCTCCTTTGATGTGCTACGCCAGTATTTGATAGATTTGCCTATTCTGATATATCTGAATTTTGATTGATAGTTTTTCATTCAAACTGATGCTTCATTAATGGTGATTGGTGCCATACTGAGCCAAGTAGATGAACTTGGGGATGAACATCCAGTAGTGTATGTGATCCAGACACTCTCAGCCACTGAGAGAAACTACACCATGACTGAGCATGAATGCCTTATTGGTCATCTACACATGCAAGCATTTTTGGGTGTAAGTCCACTGAACGCACTTTAAGGTGGTAATGGACCACTCTTCGCTGTGTTGGCTGCACAATTTAAGGGAGCCTGAAGGACTACTGGCCAGATGGGCACTTAAGCTCCAGCTTATGATTATGAGATTGTCCACCAAGGGGGGCTTCTCACCAGGTTGTGGATGGCTTATCACGGCTGCCAATGGTCCAGTTGGTATACCCACAGGCGGATAAGCTATTCCAGAGAATGGTTGAAGGAAAAAAATTGATTTGAGCCCTAAGAGATCCAAGGTGCACTTCAGAAAGTGATGGAAAACACCATTACCATGGATGGACAAGTATTCAAGATGATCAATGGGAAGCAGTTATTATTCCAAAAACCTTCAGAAAGAGCAGCGATAGTACAAGCAGCTCACAAGGTTCTCAGGTATGGAGGCCTGAGAAAAACAACCAACTATATTCGCCAGTATTGTTACTGGGAATCGATCAACTACAGTGTTGCAGATTATCTAGATTGTTGTGTGGAGTGCCAGCTGCACAAACCACATAAGAATACAACTGGATACTGAATGTTCCGTCCTGTATTATCCTGGCACACGGTGTCCATTGACATGATGGGACCCCTGACGATGAGCGCTGGGGAAGTCAGTTACATTATAGTTGCTATTGACCATCTGATTAGATGGGTCAAGATAAAGGCCCTAACGAGATTAGACGCTACCAGTACTGCGAGGTTCATCCTGGATTAATTAGTATTATGGCATGGATCTCCGCAGGTCCTGCTTAGCGACAATTGGACCAACATCACATCTCATGTGATCCCAAGATTAAATGAGATAATGGGGATCCAAGGAGTCATGTCAGTACCTTACCAGATGGAGATGAACGGACTGGTGGAATGGATCAATGGAACGCTGGCCGTGATGTTGAGGAAGCTAGTCACAGGGAGAACTTCCACGTGGAGAATGTACCTGAATTTGGTGATGTTCGCCTACAGTATTAGTCATCATACAGCAATGGGGAAGACTCCATATGAATTGTTATATGGAAGAAAGGCCGCGTTGCTGCCAATTTAATATTTGGTGGTGGAACCTATGTCAGGGGATGAGTACAAAAAATACCTGAACTGACTGATGAGTGTCCTGATTGATATGCAATCACAAGCATTTGATATAACCTTGAAGAAAAGGATACAAGCGAAATTGATGTATGACAAGAACCAACCAGTCTTAGAAGAATATTGAATAGTGGAAAGAGTTGCCTATTAGGATATGCATGGTTTATATGAAGAAACAAATTAGATATGTTGTGGTTGGGTCCATTCAAAGTGATTTCCAAGACAGCGAATATTGCTTACTCCATCAAGAATCTCTTGGATGGAAGAGTTGTGAATCAAGTCCATGCTAAGTATCTAATGAGTTGGTTGATGAAACTATAAAAGAGTTCCCAAAGGACCAATAAACGGTTAAGTTGGTCATGTCCTGATGATTAGTTCAAGTACGTAAAAAGGACCTCTGAACCAATCTAGATGGTTAAGTACGAAAAAAGGACCTCTGAACCATAGAAAACTGGCATGTTTAAGTACCCAGGACCCAGTTTGGGGAAAAAGATGGACCGCTGAACCAAAACAAGGTCAAGTCCCATAGAACAAAAGAAAAATAAAGATAAAAAATTGATAAAAGATATTGGAAAAAATTTATAAACTGGAAAGAGAAAAAAAAGCCAATATATTTT
The DNA here is from genome assembly GCA_022478985.1 of Massospora cicadina. Taxonomy (NCBI): domain Eukaryota; kingdom Fungi; phylum Entomophthoromycota; class Entomophthoromycetes; order Entomophthorales; family Entomophthoraceae; genus Massospora; species Massospora cicadina. The sequence goes on from JAKSZP010009235.1 coordinate 188,413, forward strand.
TATAATTTTTATATTGATTGTCCTTGGCACGGGAATAATCATGAATATCTCACCTCTTGAAGGAGGGAGTTTGGATCATGGTAGGAATGAACAGCTTATCATAATCGATATGAGATTTAATGCTCTTGAGGGAAAGACCTACACAAAACCATGTTCTTTGAGCGGATGCCAAGCCCTGAGAGAAAGTGACTAGGGGAAGGGAAATTGAGATGTCAGATTAAGCCAATCATGAAACCCTGAAGCGGGGAGGAAAGCAACAGTATAAAAAGAGGCAATTGGCAAATAACCCTAAGTAATCCTAATATGGCACCAGAGCCAGAAGATTAGTCCTGAGCGCCTGCCAATGGGCTTCATCAAAGACACCAGACATGTTGGCTGGCAACAAAGAAGGGATGCTTAATGGGGGTTGCCAAATCATGCCCCCTATCAATGTCACTAGCAGAAGATACTGATTGAAGCTCCAAAGAAGAGATAGTCATGCAGGGAGCAGATTGTATCCTGCAAGCGGCAACTATAGGCTTCTTGGAAGTTAAAGTGAATGAATGGTGGAACTCAGGCGAGGCTGCAAGCTTTGTGGACCAACTTTAAAGAACTTGATCAGCAAAGCGAAGAGCATAAGTGGCGGTATCCCAATCCAGAATGTTATCAAGATCAGAGGGATTCAGCGCTAGAGTCAAAGCCTCAGTGACTTGGGCCTGAAGTTCAGCGTAGGGGAGCTCAAAGTGAATACTGTCACTGATTGTGAGCTCAGAGACCAGAACAGCGGGTTTGTAATATTGACTGAGTCAGAAGAGGAACTCAGGGAGCAGGTCCAATCCAGCAATAAAGGATGATCCAGAGCAACCAGCATAATCTCTGGAGCATCCAAAACAATGCTTGGAGCAACAGCAAAAGGAGCCAAATCCAGGAGAGTTTTGAAGTCCAACTCTGAAATTTACAGCAGAGGAATATTCAGTTGAGAGGTGTTTGAAACAATAGCCAGCCTGGTTTTGGAGGGATTAGTTACCATTTCTAGTAATTCAATGGAAGGAATAGCCACTGGTGTCAGAATAGGCGTATGAGTCCTGGAAGGACTATAAAAAAGGTTCCGCTGAGCATCCCAACTCTTCTGCTGGAAGAGACGGAGGTCTGGATAAGACAAACTATTCAGGAGCTGCTGGTATCATGACTCAGAATTTGACATATGAACTGGATGAGAGGGGGATGTCGGACTTATATGGAAGTTGACATTATGCACTCTATAATCCATTAGGCCCAATTTTGGAGAAATTAATCTCAAAATTAATGGGATAAGCTCTCCAAAGGAAGAATTAGGAATGACTTGAGTCAAAAGGTTATAGCAAAATAACAAGGGCGAATACAAATAAGTATTCTTATTTTAAGCCATGAAACAAACTTTAATGGCAAGAGTCTCCTATCTAGGATGAGGAGAAAATCCATAAATCAAGGACACCGGACCAAGAATCCTGAATATGACAACATGTCATATACCCTGATGGGGGGAAAACTGGATCCCAGGACTAATATCATCATGAGTAAATTAATCAGCCAGGCATGACAGTAGATTATGGGAACCGCGCTCTGAGAAGGCAGTAGCGAGGAGGAAGAGGAAGAACACCATATGCCAAAGGTTGTCCCAGGCAGCGTTGAGTATTGGCTAGTATACTCCACTTGAACCAATGATGTATTCAACCAGGTGTCTGAAGCGGTGTTCTCACCCGCCAGTCCTTTCCTCGCTGGAAATCTAGGTAAAAGGGGGATGTGTTGGGATTTTTGCCCATATTCCCAGACTGCTAGATTACCTGGTATCGCTAGGGGAAAATTCCCTAAGGCAAAGGTGAATCAGAAATCAGTTAGCCCAAGTTTTGGAGTAAATACATTTGGGTGATTTTGGGATATTCGCCAGGTCATATCCATCAGGGATCAACCGGATGAATACTTGAGATCTCATTGGGTAGAGTTGCTGACGAAATTGGGGCACCTGATAGTGATTAACTATAGGTGTACCAATTGGGATCAGTCAGGTTTCATCACTGACTGATTGGGAATGAATAGCAAGTTGCAAGGCGTTTGATGCTTCCTGCAACTAGTGAATTGATTGGTTGGTGAGTGACCTGCCATAATGAGTAATAAGTCCCATTACCTAAGCAGGTCGCTAGCTCATTTATGGTTGGTTCGCTTAGATTGAGAGGAAAATGTTAGGAATACATTTTCCAACTTTTTCTGTTTGAGGTCTTGAGGATGTCCAATGATGGAATCCTAGCCAGGTGGGGAAGACCATCGCTGCTGAGATGAGGATGGGTAATTCAATGGCAAAGGCTGCCATTTCATCAAAGCGGTGTCAACTGAGGTTAGACAGCTGATTTCCCCACTATATATTCCATAGGATTCTCTATAATAAAAACAGTGTTTACAGTATCTACAAGTAGTTACAAGAACAGTAATATTATCCATTTGGTATATAGTTAACCTATCATCAGCTTCTATTATGTTGTTCTGTCTCAAGTATATTATTGCAGAGGGCAATAATTGAAAGACTCTTAGAGAAAAGAGCTAAGATCCAAGTGGGTATCTAGAGAAGAAGGAACCACAATCAGAGATAGCTGCTGATTGTGTGTTGGGACAAAAGAGATTTTCACTGGGGTATCTCAGCAAAGATTAAGTGGACAAGAGCATAATAACATATCCCTACAAGTATGACTTCACGAGTATTTAATTGGGAATACTGGCCAAGCGTTGGGCCAAAATATAATTCATACTCAACTACGGATAATAGTCTCCATACTATTACCAATTAATAATTCATCCTACACAACGCGACAAAGTGCACAAGGAAACCAAACCTATGCAGTAAAAAGGTTACTGGGTTGCATGCTGATAACAACCACTAAAGTAAATTTTTACACCAAGTGAGTGAGATAATCTGTAAACATCTGTGAGAATAAATTAATATTGTCAAGGTAGACTAGAAAACAAGACATCTTTAGAGCGCCCAAAATAGTGTTCATAGCCTGCTGTAACGTAGCTGGGGCGTTGCACAAACCCTGTGGCATATGTGTAGGCTGGAACAACCCTTTTAAGATGATTATAGTGCACTTCTCTTGTTCCACCTCTGGCAACTTGATTTTCCATTACCTCAATATCAAGTCCATAGTGGAGAAATATTTGGCATTACCTAACTGATCTAAACATCATCAATTTGCAGAATCAGGTATGATTCTTTTTTTAATGCTGTTAATCTTCTGATTTTTGGTTACTGATTGATTAGTGCCCTCTTCCTTCTTGATGATTAGCACCAGGGACGCCCAGGGACTCTTTGAGGGCTCTAACATTCCCTGTTCAACCAATTTATCTATCTCAGCGGATATAACTTCTTACGCCGCCTTGGAGCAACAGATAGGCTGTGACCAGATAGGCGGATGGTCCCTCATGTCCATCTGATGCACAATCCCACATGCACATCCCAAGTTGTGATTGTTGGATGTAAAAAATGGTTTGGTATTTCTCAAAAATATTCATCACCCTGTCCTCCTGGTCCTTGGACAGACTAGTTAGAGCCTCACGTGGAACCACAACCATTATGCCGGATGAAGATTTTAAAGGTAGCCCAAGATCTTCCCATAAACCAAATCACTGTATCTGGTAGACCTCATCGATAGGAATCAGGAACAGGTAAGCCACCACTTGATGCCTAGAATCTTCATAGATTCCTTCTGCAGAATGTCTATCAAAACCTTCACTTCCCCCTTCCCTGGTAACAGGAGCCTCGGAGCTACATTGGGTTTGAACCACTTTTGCTGGTAGGCCCCATAATCTCACCATATAAGCCTTCTGGGATATCTATTTTGAGCTCCATCCCTATAATGACCTGATGCCTAGAAGGTATGTTTAAAGCACTCTTTGCTTGCGCAGAATATAATTGTACTTGTAAATCTGATTAGGAAGCGTTTGGTTCCTCCGCTTTATCCTCCAATAGCATATAGAAATCACCCCATCACTGTACTCGAGATTAATTTTGGCTGAATTGGATGGAGTCCTTTGGGATACCGCTGGAGGTGAAGTAGATGGGGTTTTATTGTCCTAGAATGCTAATGGTTTCTACTAACATATTAACTACAGCCCCAGATTGCCGCATGAATGTGGTTTCAATCAGCATGTCATAGTTGTATTAGTTAAAAACACAGCTGGAGCAAATGACCCAACCAACCCAAACCTCAAACGCAGCTCACTATCAGCACTCTCCAACACAGTGCTCCGTGCTCCTGCAGTCCCATACACTACTCAGTGTTCCACATCAGGCTTCATCAGAAGCTTATCTACAAGCCTGATGGAAATTATATTGACAGGAGCGCCGGTATAAATAATCACCCTAATTTTGGTACTTTTTACAAAAGTAACACATATTTACACTCTGAATAAAAAACCTTTGTTGTATATTTCATAAACATCCAAGGGCTTTTGGTTATTCAGAAAGGTGAGAATACCAGTGTTAACATGTGGATACTCTTAGGCAATTTTCTCTACTGGAATCTCCACTTCTGTCCCTTCTAAAGCTGTGACATTTGGTGAAGGTTCACCGCCAAATGTATCATCCTGCTCAAGTATTTGTCAGATGTATGGCTTTTGCACCTCTCGGTGTAACTCCTTGATTGTGGTATTTTTGCCTCTCCATTGGCTTGAGGCCAATATATTGTACGTGATCTTTTGATACAATAAATCGTCAGATTGAGTTCTGAAACTGACCTCAAGTGACTCGTGGAAATCCTCAGGGATAATTAGATTTAGTTTGCGGGAAGTAGAGCTTCCTGTCTTTACTCTGCTTGACCTTTTCCCTGTTTGTTCAAAGCAACTGTTACTTTATGGAAATACAGTTTGCTTAGACAACTAGCGGCGTAATTTCCTTGTTGGCCACATGAGAAATAAATATTTGATGAATGTGCTTGTCTCTGAATTGCACCCATAACTCCAGGTCTGAAATTTATTGAGGAATTGTAACTCATCTGAGGACGATCTTGGTGATAGTAATGAAAGCAGAAAGGGCTTTCCATAGGGTTAAGGGAACAAGTATTCCCCAACGGATTATACCCAAGTCATCGTTGCTCCAATACTGATGGGGAATCAATAGCAGTTGCAGGGGCTTTCTGTTCCCTATTGGGAGCACTAAAAGTGGTTGATAGATGGCATAAGTGAATAACGTGTTTAGTAACTCCGCATCCTCATCAAGAAAGTATGACATAGCATTATAAAGTTCTTGATATGTCTTGACAGCCACCGTCATTGTTATGCCCACCTCCTCGTTAAATAAGATATTTGCTCCCAACAACATATGAGCCTCCGCTGTAAACGCTCCACTAACTCCACATGACTCTTTTTTTTGAAACTGAATAGTCTGAAACTCTGCCTTGCGCTGAGCCATTTTCGCCTTTCCCCCAAACAGATGGATCATGGTCTCCTTCAACCCTTTATATGACAAAAACTATCCTTAAGGTAACATATTCCCTGATCAGCGCTTGCAACATCCAAAGCATAAAACAACAGTTTAGCTTTCTGCCGATTGGAAGCCCCCTCCATGGCAAATTCAAACCACTTAAAAACCCATGTATGTTTCCTTCATGATGAAATGGGGCAGCTTGTCACTGAAGACCTCCCCTTCTTTAACAACCGTATTTAATTTACACTCTGCACAGTATAGCCTCTTAATAGTGTTATGCAAGGGGCTGGCTAGTTTGTTGGTTTTGTCACCCACCTGGTGCAGTTGGTGAGAGGCCTGAGTGAGCTGCTCTAATTATGCTTTTATTTTCTTGGAAAAGCATTTTTTGAGCATGGAGTAGAGTGTCTAAGGCAAGCTTCAGTTCCGTTCATTGATCATTTGATAAACTGGGGTAGCATCCCATCAGAGCAGCCAGTTGTGCCATGGCTTTTAAAAAATAAAAGATTTTTTAGTGTTGATTAATGGCCCTCTGTAGTGAGCACCACTGTTAACTTTTGGCGGGATTAGACCAATTCCTCCTTATGAGTTGCACAAATTTAAACCCACTGAGCACTGTAAGAGCGATATGAGGATTGCTTGCCCTCTATAATTAATGATAATAATGACTTAATATGAAGCTATTGCTCTGACAATACCACTTTATTTAATGGGACCATCTAGTACTAAAAAAATACCACTTTATTTAATATTTAACTAATAGCAACCTCCGTTACTTTTCTACTCCTACTTCTTTCCTCATAAAAGCCTCTCCTTTCCACCTCTCATGATTGACTAATAATCCTTGGTAATCCTTGGCAGATTCAACACGATCCAATTAGTAAATCCTTATTTACTCCAATCTTTTGGTTCATTCAAACTTTGAGACTTTGGTGGAATTACCTTAATTCGCTGAACCATTATTTCTTTGATAAAACTCACTTCACATGGATATATCAATTGCTCATTCCTGAGGTTCACATCATATCTAATTTATGATCCACCGGAACTATAGCTTAATATCCAGTTATATTGGAATCTTGACAAGGGTAAAACTGGCAATATTCTGTTTGGTGGTTTCAGTGTTTGGGTCAAATGTCACTAGTTCAGATGCATATGCAGTAGAGTTGATTGTGGCGTCAGCCAAACTGTTGATTTCTACCCATGCTTTAAATGAGAATCAGGAGGGAATTTAGGTAAGTGCACCCTTGTTCAAATTTGTAAACTGACTCAGCCACTGCTTTGTGAGGCAGTGACAATGTGGTGAGGCCTTGCTGCTAAGGCAATCTGGTGGTCACTTTGGAAGGGGATGGCATTGGGTTTAGGGGCATAACGTCTGGGTGGGAGCGGTTTGTCAAAATCCAAGTTGAGTTTTTCTTCCAAGTTATAAACATCTTGGGCTACTTCACCTGATTTGTCAATTGCCTTTGGGACAAGCTCATCTGATTTGTCAATCTCAACCAATAAGGCCCAAGGATTTTGGTTTAATTGAATGGTAGAGGCAGAATTAAGTGGGTGAAAGCAGGCGAATGGGGTGTTGTTTGGTGAAAACAGTGGTCTAAGCTTGATTCTGATTGCTTGGGTTGGATTTGAGTGGTTGAGTGTGGCTGGAGGTTTTGGTTGTGGCAGACTCCCACTTTGGCCTCATGAGAGAGTGTGATGGGTGGGAGGGGGCAACAAAACACCCCATTTAGACGCCGCTGACAAGGGTTCAGAAACAGCATCAGAGGAAGCAGCATGGGGACAAGATTACATAGAATGGTTAAACCCAAAACAGAGGGGACAAATCTGGCGACCATGATTGACATAAGCCAAAAAGAAATGCTCAGGCGCCACCGCAATGCAAGCACAGGGGAATTTGTTGGGCTATGGCAGATACGTGAGGGGTTATGGTGGCAGTAGCGTGAAGGGCAATAAGGCGCTATGCACCAGAGGGAATAGTGAAGATAAGGTTGGGTTGAGTGCCATAAGCCAAAAGCCCCTCTATCAACTGTTCATACAAAATTTGGGTTGGGAGGTGTTAAGGGAGATTTGTGAATTGCACCACCAGTGTGGTATCAGAAGGAGGCGAGTACAGGTAGTAGGGATGGGAGTATTTTTAAAAGTGAGGGGAGTCAAAGCCACTGTGGCAGCGTCCTCCTCCAACTGGAAGCCTATGTCAAAACTAGCTTTAAAAGGGCGGAAATCAATCAAGCCAGCTGGTGCAAAGGCAGCGTTGGTTCATTTGATTTATTGCCTTGTCAGCATATGAGAAAAAATGCTCATAGTCGACATGGAGGCAAAATTGAATATTGGATCAAGGAAGGGCAAGAGGATAGGGTCAAGAAGGGTGGATGCGCGCAAGGTGGAGTGCTAAGTCCTGTGGGGGAAAATCTGCTCAAAGAGTTTGGTGGGCTATTTGAGCCCATTCAAACGCGTTTTCCCATATGGTGGAAAACGCTAGGTGGTGGAGCACCGCTGCACCACACTGGGGCAGCAGGCGGCGGGTATGAGGACAATATTAAAAGGGACATTGGAAGGCAGCTTTGGTAGTTTAACTTTTTATATAAAATTTTCTCAGAAAGTGATATTGATTGTAAAGAAAAGTCTTCCTATGCATAGTTTATAATATACAATCTCTATCTTGGGACATTTAAAAAAAGTCATTGTATAAGATTTAAACCCAACTAGGCCTACTATAAAACACTCTTAAAAATTATAGCCACAAAAGGAAATGAATTGAAAGAACTTCACTTTAAATGCGCTATTTGTGCTTTACAAGCTGCATGAAACTAATTTAGGCTTGGCAGTGCAGGTAAGGCTGATGTCTGGAAAACAATAACATTTTTTGGGACTTTACTTAACATCACAAGTCTTAAAAGGAGCTCAATTACACCAAACATTTATCAGCTTGGCACTAATTTTTCCAAACCCAAAATTGTAACTTTAGTAAAGCTATTTTTCAGTCACTATAATCTTCTATTAGTAGGTGAAAAAGATGACAAGTAACTTGGTTTTCCATTAGGCAATAACATCTCTTTGAAATCTAAAAAATTGAGTTATGAAAAAGGCATTTGATTAGAAAATTTACTGCTATTGTATATGTCTCTTTTCCTTAACATTAAATAGATACATGGTTTCCCTTGTAGTTAACCTACTTTTTAATAAAATGTTACCTTTATCTTAAGCCTTCACATATTACCATAAGCTTTTATAACATGTAAGTATTATGATATGGCATGATGTTTACAAGTGGGTATACTCAAAATTTAAGGATATTGAAAATTTCGTTGGTCTTAGAACTTTGCATTCAAATAAGATTTGAGACCAAAGTTAACCAAATTAATTCTACAAGCTGAGCTTTCAAAAAGGCAGGATAATATTAGATAAGAGTATAATTTATTTGCTCATAAATATATATATACTCCTCATATGTAGTTTGTCAAAAATTTAGACCCCTTAAAAGATTTTAAGGTAACGTGAGACTTTTTTTGTAAAAAAATTACTTTTTCCATGGTTTAGGTTAAGTACACGTGTGGGAAGAATGCGCCTTACACTTCTCTTTTAGTTTTGTATTGAATGGCCAGTATTTCAAACCTATGGATCTAAAGAGGTATTTGAATTTTAGCCATAAACCATACACTTAACATGTATATCTTCTGGCCAGGTGATATGTCTAAATTTCATCAGTATATTATTTGCAATTCTGACTCAAACCTCTCTTTACACAATTATAGATATGATTGTCACATTTAGAATTGAAAATTATTTTGATTTAGTGCAGTAATTGCTTTAATAACCAAAATAATGGTTTCATTGGCCTCATTCAATCAGACAGATTATATATTTTGCCTTAAACAATTCCCTTCATCTTTAGCTAATCAAGAGCTAGTAAAATCAAAACTATATCTTGATATCACCTTCAATCATACAAAAGTGTCATTCCATTTGTTAAGTTCTTAAATGAAATCACATTAGTAGATCTTATTTTCAGATTAGTTTAGATATTTTCTCTTAATGTATGATGGTCTAGTTAACAAGCCAAGCTGCTCTAAACATGTTTAATCTGATCTAGAGTTAAAATATCCAAATGTCTGACATAGAGATTTTTATTAGATGCTTATTTTTCCGATTTAAAAATGTACTTAAATTTTCCAATACTGCAACATATATATTAGAATTTAAAACCAAAACTTTAAAAACCTTATCAGATTTACCTCTCATATCATGAAATTAGAACCTAATTATGTCTTCTAATGATGTTCCACCAAGGCTATATAATAATTCACAACATGATAGTTATTATGATGGTATGTGCTGGCCTTCCATTTTTTGTGGATCAACTGTGCTGTGCACAATAAGCCCAACAAAAAATATTTGAAGCAATTTAAGGCTCACAACAATTATATTATCTATTTGTGAGAGTGCCAGATCACGCTTAGGTCCTGTTAGGCAGAGTATTCATCCTATGGTAACTATGGCAAAAGGCTTAATGAAGTCAAGTACCAAAACGAGATATAGAAATTATGATGTAACTTTATTTTAGAATAGAATAGGGGGTTTTATATGCTATATTTAACAATATAGACCCATCTAGAATATGATTAATAAGCTCAATGAAAGGGTAATTTTTTGGGAGGATCCTAATTATGAGATACATCCATATTGTACAAAATCTTTGTAGCATATTCTTAATAGGGAGAAAAGGTATGTTGAATGTACCTAGTCAGATGAGACTTAGTATCACTTAAGTCAATCATTGGGCAGATTCTTAATTCTTACCCTTTTTCAGGTCATCTTCATTTACTGCCTTGTGTGTCACCTAGTGTAATGAACGCTTGACATTTTAATGATCCTTCATTTAGATTAAGAAGGCTTTCATCCCAGTTTATTTAGCTCATATTGATCTGACATATTTTAAGTATAAAAAGAGCTTTATTGTCTATTATGTTTTTACATATGATTGCTCAATGAAGTTTCATTAACTCCATTATTGGGTCTAGGGATCTGTTGGGATTTCAGCTCAAACTTTAGATTTGAGTAAGTAAGTTGAAAAAAGAATTGAACTTAAAATAAGGGTTTGGACAATAGAACTTTTTGGATAATCCTCAAATAATATTATTGAAATCTTCTGATGTTGGGGTCCAAATCTGATCACGACAATCAAATGTTGCCATTTCAAAAATAGTAAACTAATGCCTAAGAAACCCCAAAAGGAAAATCAGTATAGACCTTGGCTCTTTAGCTTGGCGATTAAACCCAAAGGTATCATTTTTAGTACTAGTGGTGTCTAACTGAGATAGGGATGATCAGCCACACATCTTTATTTGCGTTGTGCCAAACTAAAGGATTATTGGAAATTAAGAAATCCTAACATGTTGCCGTGGCATTGGCCTAAGCACCATATTAGAAGGGGAAAAGGATCTGGGAGATTCTCATACATCTCCAGCTTCAGGTGGTGGAAAAAGGTAGTCAAAGGGGGGTTGTAGAATCTTTGACTTGGGTTAAAAGGAGAAAGAGTGAGGGTTCTTCTCATCAATGAGGCCAACATTGTTCATAGCCTCAACATATTAGCAAGATGGTATTCAGCAAAGGTGATGAGATCAGTCTACAAGAGAATGATTTCTTTAATTTGGCAGGGTGAGTTAGTTGATGTAATAAAGTAAAGATCTCACAACATCAATGCATGCGCAGCCAGCTGAAAATATGAGCTCTTTAATCTCTAGCTTCGCATCTTCAAGGAAATCACTGGAAATTTGGGATGGGAAAACCCTCACAAAGTGGCCTAATTGACATATAGAGAGCTAGGAAGAGGAGATAGGTGGGGGCAGCAGCTACATTGACATCTTTTTACTGAATATCTCTATAGATTGGATATACAGCATGAGGACGAAAGTTGCAGCAAGGAAGTTGAATTGGGTTGTTGGTGCAAAATTTCAACTAGCGAAATTTGTTTTAATTCCGTAGGCTTGTCTGCGCCATCAAATCCATTTGAAAAGCTCAAAACAATTTGATAGGGCATTTATGGGCCAGTGACAGGAGTTGGTGACATGATAGATGCTTATTGGCCAAACATAGTAACCCCAGAGAATCTGTAAGCACTTGATCAGCCATATACTCAGGAATGTTCTAGAGTTTGAACCTTAGTTGGGTGGAGCAGTGGGAGCAGCACCTGCGGTGGTTGAGGGTGGGGGAGGTAGAATCAATCCCTTTCAAAGAAGTTAGTAGAACAGTAGTGGGGTTTATGGTGGAGGGAGTAGCAGCAAAAGCAACTTCCACGGAAACTGCTGGCACTTGTGCTTTTAATGGTTAAGCTTGAAGAAAAAGGTACAGATGGTGTGGCCATTTTTTAATGTGTGCCCTGATGGGATGATCGGAAATGATCTGATCTTGGTACGCGGAAGTATTGCAAGGTGGGTGTCCCAACAGAATTGGCAAATTGTAGTAAATAAGCAAGGCTAAGTGAGACAATTGGCACCATTTGGAATCACAATTGCAGCATGAGGTCAGTGCCATAGGCAGCCAAGCCCTCTGTGAGCTCGTGGCAAAGGCGTTTGGGGGGGGAGGTGGGAGGTAAGACTGGCAAACTGGACCACCAGTGTGGCCTCATCTGGCAAGCGAGTTTGTATAGTTGGGATAGGTTTATTTTTATATATTAAAGGCAGCTATGCTGCCGCCATGGCGTGAGCTTTGCAAGAGAAGCCAAGATCAAAGTATCCTTTAAAGAGGCCGAAATCTATGAACCTTGCAGTTTTTAAATTGCCACGGCCTTCTCAATAATGGCCGCGCTCACGTAGAATAAGGGATATCCATACTTGAACTAAAGGCTGAAATGCAGGTTGCTCAAAGGGAGCACCAATGGGCTTCTGAGTACCACCTGGGAGCATGCAAGGTGGTGGGCTAGGTCCCAAGGTGGGACATAGTGACCAGAAGTGTTAATGAGACTAGCAGGGCTAGCCCAGGGGCGTTTTGGTGGCAGCTGAAAAATTCAGGAGGCGGCGCACTGCCACCCCACGTGGGGGTAAAAGGCGTCAATCCAGTTTAATATGCTAGTAGCGGTTCTGGAAAAAAGGTGATTAAGAATAATTTTTTAATTTAAATTAAGTCAAAAGAGTAATTGAAGAGAAAGAGAGGACAAAAGTTTAGCCCTTTATTTACTTAATTATCAGGATTACTAAATAAAATAGGTTATTTTTCTAGTTGCTTGATAATATTATATACATCAATCAAGGAGTCTTACCCTCAATTATATAATGAGATATTAAAAAAATTAAACACTTATGCTTGGGTTTTTGGAAAACTTCCCCATATTCATGGATGGTACAATTAATATTCTCCCATCCTGTTAACACTGGTCTTTTCTGCAGAGTACTTTTATAGTCATTAGAAAATACTGATAACCATGGAGTTGGGATAAGCCTTCTGGTTTTTTAACTTCAAAAGAACCATGCAAGGGTTAAAATGCCAAATCCTTGCCATTGAGCAGCAACAATGTTGAACTACAAGGAAACCCTCTAATGTAAAGAGCGAAATTGAGCAATTAATCCCTACTTACGCCACTAAAGTAGCATTACATGCCATTCAGGAATAATTTGACCGGGTTAGTGGCGATTAAATAGAGTTGAGTCAACAAGTAGATGCCCCTTCATCACATAAATCCCACCATAATATCTGCTCTCCCCATTACCAAGGGGTACCCCTGTGTTTATACATGTCATCTTCCCCCTTACCCCTCTGGTAACCTGTTCAAAGCTTCCTTTAAGGTCAATTATAATCTCATGGAAGGAAATATATTATCTTTCTTGTACTTCTAAGAGCGTGGCATGTAGGAGGATACCAATTACTAATGACTCAAGAATTTTGACAGTTGCATCAGTAAAGTAGTTCAAGAGATAACTGTAACTCATTTAATAACCTGCCACACTTGGAGTGTACAAGAACTGCTCTATTTCAGAAATTTGGGAGTGAGATAATGCTCACCAACCAAGAAACAGACGTTTATGGAGATTAGCCTACAAACAAGGCAAAACTTCTAATGATTTTGTTCACCAATAGCATCATAATTCCCAAACCTTAATTGTGGGGCATTGTATCACGTTAAATGATGCTGTCAGCTCATCATTATCACCTTTTAAAGCTATGCCAAATATCCAGCTATACCATAAGACAGTCTAGTATAATGCGACGCAATGTGCACCATAAGGAAGCTCTTTGGAGATTCTGCCTGATCTCCTTAAGGTTGCTAAAATCTATTCAACCTACCTCCTAAATCTGATCCCATGCCCTAGTGGTGGTTCCTTCTGAAGTGGTTGTCTAGGGAAATTCTGAAACTACTGCAAACGCTCCAACCACACCATTGACAGCTGACCCCATTGCCCCCCAAAAAAGGTAGAAAAAGATCTGTCAGCTTAGGAAAAGATGCTCCCTCTGGTGCTAAACCCCAAGTGCCTTAACTTGTTAGTCCAATACTTAATCCTTCTTGTTACTTTGCATTGGCTGTCCCAATTGAAGTTGAAGTGCTGACGTCCCTGAAGGAAGTAATCAGCTTAATTTTTTCTCAAAGTTATATTGGACAATTGCAGCAATAAACTATTACATTTTTTGGTTAGTGAAAGTCAAGCATTAGGTGGTCAAAATTTTAAGAAATTTGAGACACCCCAACTCTGACATGGAAAAAAATCTTATTTAGCCTCTCTTCAAATACTTCTGATTTTCTCTTGGCCATTGTTCCCCAATTTGGATCTTTGTGGTATGAGTGGAAGTAGTCATTCATAAAGTCAAAGTGCTGGCTATAAGAGGGTGGAAGGTGAGTCAGTAGGGTGTACGGCTACCAACCTGAAGGTTGCAGGTTTGATTCCTGCCCTTTGCACATCAATTGGGGTGCCAGCCAAAGGAAGCTATTGGCGGTTAGTAGGTCTAATAACACAAAAACCTTACCCATGATATAACCAGAAAAATTTGAGTCCCAATCCGGAGGTGGAAAAACTTTCCTTGACAGAGTTGACCCTGTTCAGGTTTCATGTTGTTTCTTTCTTTTGGTAATTCCTGTCCCCTGGTTGGCTTGCATTGGTTAAATAAAAAGTTCTGGCTATAATTAATACCAAATCCCCAGTTAGCGTTATATCCTCCCAAATTAATAAAGAAAATCAAAATGACTCCTGAAATGGTAGGAGATTAGATATGGGATGACGGTGCTCAGGCTACTAAGGCGATTGGTGCATGCTCTGCCTTACTCATCCATTTTGGTAGGCTTTTGATTGCTGCCCCTGTGATTGCTTTAGAAAATGATAAATATGAAATACACATTGGAGCTCAATCAATGTAATAATTCAATTTTAAAATTAATTATAAAGAAAATTCCATCATTTCTTAAATATTAGATACCCTTGATATTTGATCTCCACATAAAAAATAAGGGCTCCAAAAATTTACCTGTCATGTCAAATAACCCACCTCCATCTGCTGAGTGAGTATCAAATCTTGTGGCCTAAAACTAAGTTGCCTCTTGAGGCAGTGGATGCTAAGGATGGGTTACCTCTTTATGCATCCATGCTTTTAGCATACCACAAGGCACTCAAGTCATTCTATGAGGATAAGTCAAAAAGTAAAGGCAAATTTTATTTTCCCTGCTGCAATGAATGGCAGCACTGACTGAACAATGACATATCATAATCTCAAAGTTTTTTTGTTCTTTAGCTGTGTTGTTTCAGTGCTCAACTCCATTTGTAGTGATTTCAGGACATTTTATTCTGAGTGCCCCATTATCTGTGTGCACCAAGGAAGAAATGAGGGGAGTGGTACGTTTTCTGCACTATGAAGGGACTAATTCTGCGGAGATTATTCGCAGAATGCAGCAGCAGTACGGTGAGAGCTGTCTTGGTGAACACAAAATTTATGAGTGGATAAATCGCTTTAAAAATGGTCGTGTATCTATCCTCGCCTACAGCAAAAAGTTCAAAAGACAAGTTTCTGCAGGAAAGTTGATGATGACAGTGTTTTGGGATATGAAAGGTCCACTTCTAATTCATTACACTCCCAAAGGTCAAACAGTGAATAGTGACAGCTACTGTGAGCTACTGCGAGTTCTAAAACCCAAAAAAAAACAAAGAGGCGAGGAAAACTTTCAAAAGATGTGCTTTTGCTTCAGGACAATGCCCATCCTCATACTGCGGGGAAAGCTATCCAGTGCATTCAAGATCTTGGTTTTGAGCTGCTGGAGCATCCGCCATACAGTCCTGACCTAGCTCCAAATGATTTTCACCTTTTTGGTCTAATGAAGGAGCACCTGTACGAATCCAAAAGTTTGTCAGATGACATGGTTGTGGAGGTGGTGCACGAGTGGCTGTGCACAATGCCACAAATCTTCTTCCAGGACGGAATTAAAAAGCTTGTCAAGAGATGGACCAAGTGCATAGAAATTGGGGGATTATGTAGAAAAATGGTGTTACTTGTCATCTTGTTTTCACAATAAAAGTTTCTTTCTAAAAATTTGCCTTTACTTTTTGACTTACCCTCATATATACCTTAATTAAGATCCACAATTCCTTAATAAAATTTTGATGTTAATTAATCCTAATTTTGCTATCAAATAGTCATTGACTTGACCTTCAATTTTCAATCCTGCATATGGAAAAACTATATCCATGTCATTAGTAAATTTAACTAATTAGACTTTTTAAATTTCTCAGGGGTAAGTCATTATCTATGCAAAACTTTGTCCTGTTAAAATCTTTCTGACATAAGCAATTAAGGCTCTCTGAAAGACTTAGGGGTTTGATCCCATAATAGCTATAACTATGGATGAAGTAAGATTGAGGAAGACTCTCTCTCAACGAGCGCCAGAATTTAGAAGCCCTCCTTGAGGATTATAAAACTATCTTCTCTTTGGGACTAAGTGATTATCTGAAGATGTCTGGAGTAATTCACCAAGTAGAAACTGAAGATCATTATCCTTTAAAGTAACAATCCTATCAAAAATCTAAAGTCACGGAAGCTCAAGAAGCTCTGAAATTTAAACAACTGCTAGAGGATTGGATACTTGTACCATCCTGAAGACCCTAGGCTTCTCTGTTGCTGTTAACTCATATAAAAGGACGGGGCCATCAAGTTTTCATGGACTATTGCAGACTAAATTCCATTTCTCAAGAGAATAGTTACCCCCTACCTTGTATAGTTGAATCCTTACTTCTAATGTCCAGATCACAGAATTTTTTGGCAATGGATCTTGCCAATGGTCATTGGCAGATTGATTTATCCACTGAGGATCAAGAATAAATGTGCACTTATCTCAGTTAAGCGCTATTCAGCTAACCTTAATGCTTCAGGGGCTATGCAACACCCCTACCATTTTCCAAAAATCAATGGTGAATTATTAGTGAATTTCAAACGCTCTTATATGTTAGTTTATACTGATGTTATAACTGTTTTCTTGTAAACTTGTACTGATCACTTGGCACACTTAAGGGAAGGTTTCCAGCGATTATGCATTCTTCTGTAAATTTAAAGTCCTCAAATTGTTCTTTCTTCAAGAGCAAAATGGTTTTTGGGACATAAAGTAAGTAAGGAAAGGTTTCCCTATTGGACAATAAAAATACGGCCATTTTCAATGTCACCAAATAAGTCCCTTTGAGATGTACATGTCTTTCTAAAATGGTTGAATATTGATAGCAATTCATTCCTCACTTTGCAAAAACCCATGAACCTTTAGTTTATCTGTTCAAGAAGGAGTTTCCTTTCTTAGTGGGAAGAAGAGAAGCAGCAGTATTTGAAATACTAAGGAAAGCTCTTAAACATTCCACTGTACTTATACATCCTAATTTTGACAAAATCATTTTTATTTACAAATGTCAGCGATATAGCTATAGAAGCTATATTATACAAGCATGACGAAAGTTTTAGTGAGCCCTCCTATTGCATATTATAGCAAGACTTTATCTAAAATCAAAAGTAATTATAGTGTTTCAAAACTTGAATGTCTGGCAGTTCTGATAGCTATCAAGCATTTCTGATCCTACTTATATGGGGCACACTTTATGATAATTACTACCATGACTTGTTGCAATGGCTTCAGAAGATGAAGGACCCTGACGGAAGATTGACCCAATGGTCTTTAAAACTCTAAAACTATAATTCTACATTGTTCATCACCCTGGCAATACATCAGAATATGGATTGTTTATCCAGGCTACCCTTCTTAAATTTAATAGACTCTGATGAAGATTGACTCTATGATCTTCTAATTTAACCTCATTTATGGAAAAATTTGTCACTTACAACCCAAAAGGAGCTAGAAAATAGTCAGCTATTATTCAATACAAGAATGTTAGCCTTTAAAAACTCGTTCTTAGCAATGGTTGCCCTATACCTACATTCTACTTTCATGAATGTTATATTATAAGGCCATCTACAAGTCAGACATGGAGGAGTTCAGAAAATTTATCATTGTCTCAAAACCCAGTGCTACATAAAGGGGGTGCTCCTATTAATCCAGAATGTGCTTGATTCTTGTTTAGTGTGTAATAGTCAATTTAGCCCTACTTCTCATCTCTAACATCCAGTGGCTCCTCCTACTAAACCCTATTCATATGGAGAGTATCTATGTTGTGGGTCCATTACCTCAGACTCTAGGTGGCCACTGATTTCTCATACTAGCTATCAATTTATTTAACAATATGGATTGAAAATATATCCATTCATTCAGATTTGGAAAAGGTCACCGCTACCTTCCTATATAATCATATTACTATACAAAATATGTGTCTTACCATAATCCTCTCTGATAATGGTCAAAGCTTCCAGTCCTCACTAGTGTAAAAATTAACTCAGGTAATGGGGACCACATAAGTGCTTACCACTTTTTTATTATCCTGCAACCAATGGGATGGTAGAGCGAGTAAATGCTACATTAACTTCAACTCTTCAGAAAAGGCCACAACGGACCCTCTATATTGGCCTTGATAATTACCCAGTGCAATTCTTGCCTACCAAATTAGTCAACATTAGATTATTAAGATTTCCCCTCTAAGCCTTGTATGGAAGTAATCCCCAATTGCTTTTTAAAATTCATGTCATGTTAGACCAAGCCTCCCCTAGCTCCTGAAGTTACTATGAGTATTATTGTTAATAAAATCATTCAGCTTTAGGCTCTGGCTCTAAAATTTGTCTGCTACCACCTCTAGAGGGACAAATCATTTCAATGAGAAACATGACCATCTGCATATCATCCAATTGGAAGTTTTGGTTTTTTTTATGATCATTTACCAAGTGGATGTGACAACAAATTGTGATCCAATTGTTCATTTCCCTAAAAAGCTATTTATAAGAGGTGAAACATCCACTCAATTGTGAAATTTTGCTTGAGGGAACTGTAATAAACTGAGTACACAACCAGTACCTGCAACCTTTTACCCCCTTTAACAATGATATAGAAGGGGGCGTTGTTGGGATCCGCATAAATTAAAAGTTCAAGAAAATCTGATAACAGAATTTAACCCAATCTAAGGGTTTTTTCAAGTATTACTGTCAGGGGTGATCCCCAAATAAAAATATCATAACCTCCTGATGTTGAGGTCAAACACAATATAAAACTTAGATGTAACATTTCAAAATAGTAAACTAATGTTTCAGAAACCCCTAAGAGTGATCAAGCGTTTACTTTGACTTTGAGTTGCTTAGTAAATAGCCCAAAAATTTAACCCTGGATTCTACTAAATATTTTTTTAGTACTAGATGGTGGATTCTACTAAATATTAAGATCTCCAAATAAATTAGGTTACTTTATTTTCACTTAATAATATTATATTCGTTGATTAAGGAGTATTTTCCCAAAATGTATATTAAATAATTTAAAAAATTTAAAATACTCACGCTTGGTTTTTTGGAAGAACTATCCCCATTAAATGATGGTAGGATTAAAATACTCCCATCTAACAGCTTCAATTCTCTCAGGGTACTTAGTTAATCAGTATTCTTCCCATCATGCCTGATATCCTGATTTCTGGCATTACCCCTTCAAGAGTATTGGCAGAAAATAACAATATTAGAAGTGGCTATGTCTACAGTTGATAACTACTCCAGTTTCTAAACTTGATTGAGCATTCATCCCTGCAATTGTAGGTTGTAGTGTATGGCCATCCTAGATAGATTTAATTTTCCTCCTTAGGGTGCTATATGATTTTGATAGTACAAAACTAAATTTAGAACCTTAAAAGCGGTTAGAGGGTTGACAGGATGCTTTTGCTGCTTGGCCTTCTCTTGTAAATATTTTGTCTTTATTTGTCATTGCCTTTGATTGAAGTCATATATCTTCTGAGCTAAAAATCTTAGTGCCTTTCAGCCTCTTTAGTACTATCAAATATACCTTCCCGAGCTGATAGTTCTGGGATTCCAAGTTCTCTTCTTTATAAGTCCTTTTATGGTGACATACTATGATTTGATGGAAATTTAAACCGTAAGCCATAAATGAACTTGATAGATATTGGTCCCTTGTAATAGATTGGCAGTAGCCATTATGAAGAAAACTGATACTGTAGTTCCATTTGCTCTTTCTACATTCCCGTACATTGATGGGCTTTAGGGAGATGAACCTAGTTGTTGAGTTATGCTTGTAGCTAAAATTCTCTCAAAATTGAAGTAAAGTTCTTCCAATGTCGCATAGCAGTACTTTTTAAACAGCCATTCCTAGTAGATATATTTTGGTATAAAAAGTCACTGGTAGCCTTTGCAGTCTGCTCAGGGATGGAAATTGCTTTGCCCGCTTTGTAAAATGATCAATCCCTACAAGGCGATACTAATTTCTTTCTGTAGATCCAGGCAGTGGACCTATGGCATCTAAACTGATGTTACCAAATGGCTGATGAGGGGTCATTGCTGAATCTTGTACTTGGCCTTATGCAGCATTTGTTTTTTTACAAATTATGCAAGTTATAATACTTCCACTACATAGTCCAGTATTCTTTCATATAGTATCAGTCCTTGATAAATTCATAAGTTTTTCTGGCTCTTTCATGTTTCAAGTTTCTTTGGGCTCTCATTTTAACTGGTGCCCATTCTAGAGGTTTATAAGGTAACTTTCAGTTCCAACTTTCATGTATAACAATCCTTCAATAACTTTAGTATTTAGTGCAGTTTTTTCACCATCTTTTATTGATCCATCTTCATCCTACCAAGAGCCTGGCTTCATTATTAGGGCGTGTAACGGTTCAACTTCATTATTGACTAAATGTAGTAGAGTCAATCTGGTCAGTCCATCTATGTACATGTGTTCTGATACAGCTTGATACACAATGTTCATGTCCTAGTGCTTAAGTTTGAGTGCTCATTGGGATAGTCTCCCTGTCTGATCTTTAACGAACTGAAAGCACTTTAAAGAAGCGGTGTCTGTAACAACTGTAAAGATTTTTCCATATAAGAGGGTCCATAAATGTTACACCACAAAGAAAAAAACTAGACGTCCTTCCACTATGACACTGTAGTTTCGCTTAGCTTTTATAAGCGTTTTGCTTTAATTTCAAATTGGGTGGTCAATGCCTTCCTCATCTAGTTGTGAGAATGGCTTGATGGTTAGGGGCGAAGGAATATGTAAATAGAATAAAATACTTCCCATAGTCCAGATATCGAAAATCCATCTTCTCTTCACCAAATCTTTCACGGTCTAAATGCAGTTTTTTCTCTACTCCCCCCGTGAAAATGGTGTTTATGGCAATCAAATGGATAATAGTCTTAATGAAGCTGAGTGAAATTAAGGATAAGTTGATGGTAATATCCCATCATACCTAAAAAATATTGTATAACTTAAAGACTCTTCAGCTCAGGAATATTTGATATAACTTCAACCTTATTGTAAAAGGGTTGAATACCTTCCTATGATATGAAATTTCCTAAAATTTCAAATCCTGTTGAAAAGGGTACACTTTGCATGCTTTAGTTTGTGTATTTACTTGTAGTTGTTTGAAAACTGACTTGAGGTGGTCCAGAGGATTGATAGAAAATTTTGAGAGTACCATTATGTCATCTAAAGTATAAAATAACACAGCTAAGCTTTAGATATTGAATTATGTGATCCATCACCTGTTAAAATGATGTAGGAATGTTTCATAATCCCTGAGAAGTTTGGGTATATTAATATAATTCTTTAATTTAAAAAAATGTACATTTTTCTTGGCCTTCAGGCGATAGATCCATCTGTCAATAGACACTGGTGAGGTCCATAATGGAGAAGTAATTTAGACTGGAAAGTTGGGCAGAGCATTGTCAATTCATGGAATCAGATAGATGTCCATCTTTGTGAGGCCATTTAGTTTCCTATAATCTATCACTATTCTGTGATCACGATTCTTTTTATTTACAAGTAGCAGTAGGGACAACCATGGACTCTAGGAGGGCACAAGTATGCCGTCATTAAAGAGTGACTTGAGCTCAGTCTTCATGTATCGCTCCTCTAACTTTGACTTCCTATAAGGTTTTATCTTTTTGGTTTAAATCCCTTATATTAATACTATTTATCCAGTCTTTCAATTGACCATAGTCAACATCTGACGTGGAGAAAATGTTTTGATAGTCTCTAAGTAGTTGGTGCACTTTCTCAAATTTCCTCTTGATATAACTTATTGATAATTTGGACTTTCTGGATAGTGCAAATTAATTATTGGTGGGTAGACCAAAATCAAGGTAAGTACAATAAAATTTGCCTTTTCATTAACATCAATGGGAAGTAATTGGCCTTTCCCATTCTCATGAGATTTCTTGACTATATAACTTGGCTGTTTATGTTTCCAAGTAGTAGCTCAATAGTCCGCTGATAAGCTGGGTAAAGGACTCCTAGTAAAACTTATGGTTCAAATATAATGACTCCATTGACACTAGTGATATATAGCAAGAAGATTGTGTGTATACTCAGGGTCATGTTGGTAGAAACCAAAAAGTGTTTTCCTTGTCTAATTAGAACTCCTCATTAACATAAGAAGGTATGCCTTCTGCTACATCTATTGAGTTTGGGAGCTTTTTAATATTTGTTCCAGAGGTATAATATAGTAAATGTAAAGTGAAATAGGGTACTTAACTAAACAAAAGTTATCCTTCTTGCAGTTGTCTTTTTCCAGCACAGAGAAACTACATAATTGAGGAGTGATAGATAACTTTTTTCAGATTAATGACTCTTTAATACATGATTATAAACTGTGTCCTAGTAAGTATACCTTACTGACTACTGTCCATGGCAACTGCAGGAGCTGAGAAACAAATTTGTTAACTCATATTGGCAGGTAAGAATAAAAAATTAATTACCAGTGTTGTTCAAAGTGGCAGTGATATACTCTTGGTGTATTTAAGGTCAGTGGCGAGTTTCAGTTCCCTGTTAAGACAGAAACCAACAACGGTGATTGGGAATCCCATACATAAGATAACAATTACCCTGACCTCCTTGATCACTACTACAACTTTGGTAATGGTCCCTAAAACTTTGGAGGGAGGGATAACACCTCTCTAAGGCGGAACGTTTCATTGAGCACTTGGGAAGGCACAGGATAAATCTTATCAGTCTAAAAAGACAGTGTATGCTTGATATGGGTCATATCAACTTGGCAAAGTTTTTCAGCATTGCTGGCTATTTCATCTATTCTTGGACACCCTTTACCCTAACTGAGTTAAGTGTCCTCTGGAACCTAGGTATCATCGATATTTGGAACTATTAATATAGAATGGCTATCTTGGGTTGGGACCATCTAGTACTAAAAAAAAAATATAGAATGGCTATCTCAGCGGTTGTTTTAAAATATAATAACCTGTGTCCTCATAACCCCTATCATGGATGAGACTGAAAGTGGTGCTTCTGGTCAGTCTTCAACCAGTGGAATTATTATAAACAGCTCCAAACAGGTGGAGGTAATGGCGACCAGGTCACCATGGATGGTGGCGAAAGAGGCCCATTTTATAGGCATAGTTAAGTTTAATAATTTTGCCTCAATAATGATGTCATGCAAAATAAATTTATGCCCTGCCAAGTATGAGGGTTTACAATATAGGAATATATTGTCACCAAAAATTTATATAAAATTAACCCCCTTTATACCTTTGGGGGTCTGAATAATTTAAATTCTGCCAATGACACCCCAATGAGTGAACTAAATTACACTGGTGAATGCATCAGAAGTTTGAACGAGCATATTATCAAATTGGGGTAGTTTTCTATTTTACCAAGTAACTCAAAGCCATGATGTGAGGCACATCATAGGAGCGCCACCAAATGAACCCAATGTTGAGGCACATATTACTGGATTTGGCAAAAAACCCATTTTAAAAATAAGTACAATGTGCCAAATCTCAGAAGTGGTACCTAGCACAAAGGCCCCTGAACATCCATGGTCAGGGGTAGCCACCATGAGATGGAGCTTGTGCATGTAGTAATTACCGTAAATGAGTAAACAAGACAAAGCAGCAGTCAGACACCGTCTGACTAGAGAATCATGAGATATTATTAATATTAAACCCCAAATCCCAAATTTTTACTATATTTTCATTCTTATATTGAATTTCCCCCTAAAGTATATAACACTTCAATTTTTATACTAAATGACATTTCTACAAAATTTCAAGTCTATCCTTTATGCTTTATCTTGTGCTGTATCAAGTTATTAATCGGCAGTATCCAGTCTAAGAACAACAAATCTGAAAAAAACACCATTATCCAGTATGGGATTAACCTTTTTTAGAATACACTCTGTCAAATACCTTGATACTGATAACGTCATAAGGAGGTTAAAAAGGTTATCATTGAGTCATGAAAATCAACTTATGTCACGAATGTCCAAGGGTAACAAGAAGTTTGCCAAGAGTGCAAACAAGTTAACCAAGCGATTGATGCACCAAGGGGTAGCATTTGAGGAGCATATTCTTAGTGATAGCTATTGTTATATTTGTAAAGGTTTTATGGTACCTAATCCTCTTGGAGTAAATCCCCTAAGCAGTGAGTCAGCCTTTAAAGTTAAGTTATCCAAGGTCGGTGCATTAGTTTATCCCTTCAGAGTCATCACTAGAATCATTTTAATGCATGCTAGATGAGCAAAATGGCAATGTTTTGCTTTCTGGTACTTAAAGTTGGTTGGCTTTAGAGGTACCTGAGCTTAAGCTGACTGCCTTAATCCCTGCTTGGCAAGAGAAGGGTTCTAATTTATAACAAATTTCTTTGGCATGGTTGTTCTTTTTTAACTAGTTACTCTTGGTCTTCTTCATCTTCTTAGGCTTTGCCTCCTCCACAGTATACATTCTGGGTTTCATGGAAACCTTTTGGGTTTTCTCTGGCTTGTGTATATCAACCACATTGAACAGAGCTTCAATGTCTAAGACATAATTGTTGCTTTGTTTGAAAGGTGTGAATGGCATGGCTAGGTCGAGGAGACTATGTAAACCAGCAAAAATGCAGCTTTAGAATCATCTAAAGTATGCATCATTGAGCTCAACAGTTACTGGGCCTCAATATAGAAGCAATACGCAAATTTGGCCATGGTTTCATTTTGACATAGCTCAATTCTCATGAAGTTTTTTTTCATTCATTTTCAAGCTTTTCTTAAAACTGATCTCTGGTAAGCACTTACTTTAATCTCTCCAGGTATACAGGTAGTTCATATGAGATACCATAACCTCTTTAGCCACACAGCTTATACAAGATAAAATATGCTCAACCTTCTGATGATCAGTCACAACTTCCATCGCAGATTTATAGACAGTGTAAAGATAAAGCACTCCCTTATCCAGATTAAATTTGTCCTTGAAGGTAGGTTTAAATTTAGTGGTTTATGATCGTGCAATGATTTGTACTATGGGAGCTTTGGATTCAGTGATTTAGAGGATTTGTCGCTCTGTTAACTTACTGAGAGAGCTGATAGAATTAATCTAAGTAAGGACTAAGATGTTGCTCCATTTCTTCTAGATTATGTATTGGTGTGACATTCTGCAGATTGTTTTGTCTTTACAGAACAAGTTTGTCATTATCTAAGTTCTTAAAGCGGATGTCCAGATCATGAGTTTGCTGATGAGTGGATGAGTGGTAAGTTTGCAAAAGTTTGTTCACAACCTATAATATTTCATTGCCCCAATTTATCATCCTTTATCTCTTTGCAATCAGTTCTCTGATGAAGCTTGTCAGTCTTGGCTTTCAGCTCTTCTATGAGAGTATTCCAGCGTTTCTCAGCTTTGTTAAGGTGATGGTAGACCTGATTAATGTTTTCTAAACTAAGTGATTTGCCTCTCATATTGCTCTTTAATCGGTTGAGTCACTTAACAATGTATGAGTAGAAACTTGAGTTGCTTGGGTTGCAAGATCCTGCACAACAAGGGCCACTTAGGAAATAGTTTTTGAGGTACTAGTTAAGTCTCAGAGGCTTTATGGGTCTCAAGCTCATTAATCTGTTGTAAAGCATCTCTATCTGGATTTTCAATGAGATTGATCTGTTCTTCCTCTTAGTGTTTTCTAATAGATGATTAGGCCACCATTTCACCATGGATTTTGGCGTCTTGTCTTTGGGTTCTTGGATGAAGGCGTTAATAATTTTTTCAGTATTTTCTATTTGAATCCATAATTTTATTTTACCTATTCTCCATAGCTTTCTTCACATACTTGATAAAACCGGTATCACTGGTCCCAATTTGGTTATATAGCTGAATAATATAGGAACAATTTACTTTGATCAAACGATGGATGTCCCCTATACTTGGTGATGCTAAATTATACACCTGTTCATAGGCCATCCATAAGGCTCCCTGGGTATTGATGTGATGGTGGATATCCTTGTTATGGACTTCTAATAAATGCACAATATGATAAATCTCTGGGTGTACAAATTGCATGATGTAGCAATAGAGAATTGCACTTGAACTGTATGTCTCCGAGAACATTTGAATCATATAAGTTTATTAGGAATCCTGTCCATGGCGGATGCCCTTTCATGGCTGGCTCTTTCTCCTGGTTTAATACTCCATAACGTAAGTCTTAAACTCCTTCATTAGGAATCCAGGTTAGGCGTTGAGATTTGGGAATTTTCATTGGATTGTCTTGAACTTATTTAGGTGTGACAATAGGCATACTTCCTATTTGGTCAACTTCTTCAAATTTTCATTGTGCATTCAGAAGGTTACACTATCAATCAGATTGTCTTCCATGGTGTGATCAATTAGATGCAGGTTTATTAAGTGTTGGCTGAAACCCTATAGTGAGCAACAGCCTTTTGGGCTCCCGTTTTTGTGGCCAATGGTGCTGTGCCAATGAAGCCCAACAGTAAACCCTGAAGCAGTCTAATGCTCATGACAAGTACGTTATTTATTTTTGATGGCGCCAAGTTATGCTTAGGTCCCATCATCTAGAGTATCCATCTTTATGGTAAGTATGGAGAACGGATTTATTGAAGTCAAAGACCAAAAAGTTAATTAATATAACAACGGAACTTTATTTTATAATAGAATAGGGGTTTTATATGGTATATCTAACAGTATTATTCCATAAGGAAAAAGATTAATAAAATTAAGGAAGGGGGAATCTGGATGAGAGGCTCTTGGTCAGGTGAAGCATCCAGACTGTACAATGCCTTTGTAGAATAGTTTGATAGGGGGATGAATATATCTAATGTACCAAATCAGATGAGATTTGTTATCACTTAGGTCAATTGTTGGCCGATTTTTTTGATTCATACCCTTTTGTGGGTAAATCTTATTTTACTGCCTTGTGTGCCACCTATTTAATGATCGCCTGACATTTTGATGACCCTTAATCTTGATTAAACAGGATCTCATCTCAGGGTACTTTAGCTCAAACTGGTCTAACAGAATTTTCCTAGTACTGAACTTATAATTATCAACTATTGATTTTTGCATGATTAATTGTTATATCTTTTTAACCCCTTCTTTGGTCTGGGTGTTGATTTCTTATGGGAGTCAAATGATCATTATTATTCCCAACATTTCTGATATCCTGATATCTGACTGAATGTAAAACTCATGATTTATAACACAAATTTATTGGTATATCTTGAATTATACTTTTACCTAAGAGATTCCTATTGATAAGTATGGTATTTCTCTTTATACTAGTGCACTAAACAGACGTTATTTTATACAGTTAAAAAACAAAAATTTCTAACGCAATCTAATTATACTAACATTTTTCTATTTAATATGCAATGAAGTTTTTTATAGTTAGAATTTATAGATTAATATAGTCTGATACCCTGTAAATTTTATAAAGTTTACCAAACAACCATGAAGCAGTCTTGCATAGTATCAATGATCTAGAAAATCTTGTTAGAGTACTTGATCTACTTTTATATTTAATATCAGCGTTATATTTACATTGGCAATAATCTCTATTAAATCTTGGTCCAATATATACTAACCTTATTTTGGTAACAAGCTAGAAATCAATTTTAATTTTGAATTGATTTAGAAGAGCAAAATATAAAAAAACCATCCTGTGGAGCACTAAGAATAAATTCATTAAAGAGAAGTTGGTAACAATAAAATCAAAAAGATAGTGACGCCATAAATACATGTTCTCAATAAGCACGTGTTTAGTATTAGTTGCACTATATCTGTCAAGTAATGACGACCTTTATTAGTATATATAAGATATGGTGTGTTGATCTTTGTTGTCATGTGATACAAAAGATAAAAATTACGGTGTCATCAGGTTAAGATACAGCTGTACACAATAATTTTGGAGTTTGATATATTATCTCTGTAGTAGCTCAGATAACTTGACTAAGGTGGTATGCTATAAGCTAGTGTAATTTACCATATAAATTATTGCAATTTGTTTGACCAACCATCAGCTTATATAACATTTATTTAATAATTACATTTTACCTAGTAATTAAATATAAGATTTTATCACTTATTGAGTACTCTAGCGTGTAGCACCAAGTTCTTAGGGAGTTGCCATTGTTGTATTAAATTACTTTTTTTCACCTTGGCACCTTAAATTATAAATAATTTTTGCAGTCAATCAAATCCTTAACTCTTTCAGTGCAATTTTCTCTGCCTCAATTTAATGATTGCCTTGGCTCATGGCTTTGTAGTTCATATCCACTACTATTTATTTATAATTTGTATAATCTAAAATTGTCCCCTTCGCTGGCATAAAATAATCATTATGTGGCTTCCTATGTTTATCATTTCAATCTGCCAGTCTCTCATTTGCAATGGGTTAATCATAACTATAATATAGATCTCCAAGCCTAATGATTAGCTCCCATATCCTAATTGAGATAATTACCATATTATTTTACAACTTTTAGGTGCTCCTTAGTAAACATAAAATGCCCAACAAGAAGGGTAGTAAAAAGGGAATATCTCACAAAACATCAAAGCAAAGAGGATCTTTTTATATATTAATGGAGGAAGTTTGGTGCAAAAAAAGGATTTAGAGTGAGACGCAGAGCCTTTGGCAGTATTAAATACTACATTGTGCTCTTTCTTATTTAACATTAGGTACCTTATTGCTGAAAAGTGTTTTTTTGCAAGTTTTCTAAGATTACTGTCATCCAATAAGACATTTTTGTTTTTGAGAAAAAGTAACATGCGCCTTCATAATCTGAAGCTTAAGCATTAGTCAATCATTGTTGTGCTCACTAAAGTGAGCTCACACCTTAATCACCTTTAGTTTATAATAGTTAATCATAGATCCCATTGATTCTGTCAGGCAACAGCAAGTTATTTTAGACCAGCCTGCCAGTTTAGATGCAGGAGCACCCAAACGTCAAGCCTGAATGCCAGAGGCACTAGTGTTGATATGATGGTTTTGAAACTAGGAAAAGATTTCATATTAAGTGCTCATGAGTTATTGTCATGTGTAGGAACCTAGCAATGAACCAGGTAAACGCGGCCATAGATCCTGTGGGTTGTAGAAATGTTTTTGGGAGGGGTGGTTTATATTTGAACATAATGGAAACTGGAATTGGGTAAAGGGATTTTTATTGGAAAGAAATTTAAAGAAAAATGACCAAAATTTTCAAAGTGCAATTCAGCTGATTAATAGTGTTCAATTTGGTAGTATGTCAAATCATTGATCAGGCCACTCAAATTTAACCTAACCTGGCAAATTTTCCGGGGAGGGGGAAATAATTCTAATTTGAACTGACATCAAAGGATTTGGTGGCAGGCCAAGTTGCTATCAGTTCATCCATGAACGCCTGAACTGAGGCTCTATTGCATTTGCATCAGTTAGCATAATGGCGTTTGGCCCAAAAGGCAACTGGAATCCCCCAGAACCACCCCATGTAAGGGTGGTCCCAATGGGTCAGAAACAGGTTCAGAATGGCAAACCCACCCATTCCTGGGCAATGGGGCGTATTTTCGGCTAAATGGGTTATGTCTGGAACAAATCACTATTCTTAAAATGGAAGTTTCAGCTCATTGGGGATCGTCCCCAATGATTTTGAGGGGATTCTGGCGTCAGCAATCATACTACTCAATGGCTTAATGTCATTGTTGATTCCGCCCAAGAAATTCGATCCTTGTCCCTTTTTGACTATTAGTTTTTTGCGCGTCAGGCTTTATTCATGTTGATTTCAGACATTTTGGCCTCTAATTTTAGGGATTCAGTGCCATCGGTTTTATAAAGACCCTCCCGCTCATAGGGAAGATGGTTACCAATGATCTCAGCGCAGATATCCTCAATTTGGCATACAAGTTCAGTGGAGGTAAGTGAGGGAACTGGGGGAGTAATCTTCAGAGGGAGGGCTGTTACTCAGAGCTTGTCTACCACATGAGTGAGGTCACCCTGGGTGACAAGGGGTACAGACGCCCTCTTCAGAACCTTCTTATTTGGAAAAAAGAAAATTCGCCCAATCTATGCAAAGTTGACGTTCCCCTGGACTTACATCGCCTTTTCCTTTTTCCAGAAGAGGGGCGCCACCACCAGGAAACTGCGTGAGGGCTACATTTTTATGAGCCTTGGGCAACTTGATCGCCATTAAAGCTGCAACCTTTGTGGGGGGATGATGAGCATCAGGATGGGACACATGGAAGGCTCACACTGTTCCATGCAGTTTGCGTAATCATGGGCTTTTACCCAGCTGTTTTCATAGGCTAAATAACCCTTCCAGGCAACAAGATACTGAAATGACCTCCAAGATCTGCAGGATGCTAAAATGTTCTCCACTTCAGCCTCCTCCACATCCTCAATCACTATCAGCTCAGGATCCATGGGAATAATCCCCTTAAATGAGGACAACTGAGATGTGTGAAAAACCGGATGTTGTTTCCAGTGAGATGGCAACTTTAAAAGAAAAGCTCAATTCCCCAATTTCTTCTCCACCAAGTGGGGGCCTGAATGCTTGCTTGCAAACTTCCAGAATGGTACCTGCATCTGCAAATGACGCTTATCAAGGCATGACATATGAACCCACCACAATGTCATGAGCGGGAAGTCTTATCTGATCCACAAAACGCTTATAGTCGCTGATAGTCTTAGTGAGAGCTCATTCACCAAGGACTGGCTAGACAGAATATGCTTTGCATGATTCGCGGCAGCTGGGACCTCTGGCCGCAGACAAGAACCAATCAAAAATGAGGGAACATGCCCCAAACTCGCTTCATATGGGAAACCCCATAGAGGCATGCGTTCCATTATTATAGGCAAACTGAGCAAGAGGAAGGTCATTAGCCCAGGTATCCTGCACAGGCGCAGCATAGCAGCGCAAGTACTGTTCCAAAATCCGAAAGACCCACTCAGTTGTCCATTGTACTGGGGATGATATGCTGTGGAATGGCAGGGTGTAATTTTTAAAATGGATAAAAGCTCATTCCAGAACTGCGCTGTAAACTGGGGACCACAGTTGCTGATAATCTCCTGCGGGTGACCAAACATAGAAAACTCATGGCTCATAAAGAGATGGATAGTTTCTTCTGATGAAATCGCAGAAGAGCATGGAATAATTAGGGCAAATTTTGTAAAATGTTCAACCACCACCATCACTAAAGTAACCCTGTTATAACATGGAAGTTTGACAATAAAATCCCAGATACCAATGTCCATGGACCCTCAGCCTGTTGTAAAGGGTAAGGAGACCATTACTTCCTGATCAATATAACTTGGCTTGCATGTAGGTAACACAATTGGCAATCCAGGCAAGTATTTCTTTTGAAAAACCCGCCCAATTATAAGTCTGCTTAATTTAATTTATACATTTCTTATTAGCTGGATGACTTCTTATGAGGGGGTCATGATGAGCTAAAACACTTCAGTTCTAAAAAGGGGAGGAGCCCACACCTGCGACTGAAAATAAATAAGACCCTCCACCATGGAATATAGGGAATGTTTATGAGCTGGAAGGGACAATTGTTCCAATAGCTCCACTCCTCTGGGACAAGTCATTTGGGCTGCTAAGTTCCACGAAATAGGAGGCGCATCAGGAGCTAAGTCTACTGATGAAACCATGGGAGGTACAATGGATAAGATTTGGGTTTTGGGAATCACGTTGACTAGGTCTGCTTCATCTGAGTTTATGGGGCAATTAGCAGGGTTTCAACTAAGGAAATTGGGAAGTGTATTTAAAGCACCTTTCATGAACTCGTATTTAAAGTTGAAACTACACAAATCCCAGTAGGTGTGAGCTTTCATATGTGCCAACTTCTGTGGTTTACAAAAATACAGAAGGGCTTGGGGATCCATACACACCGTTAATGCATGCTGAGTGCTTTGTAACAGATACCATCAATGAGCCAAATCCCATGTTAAAGATGCCAACTCCTTATCATAGATGGCCCTGGATTGTTCAGTAGAGAGGAGGTTGTAGGAAAAATATGAAGGATGTTCTAAACCATCGTGCTCCTGAAGAAGAATGGCCACAACTGCAACAGATGAGGCATCACATGCAACAGTATAGGTTTCAGAGGGGTCAGCGAGTTTTAGGATGTGAGGGTGATAAGAACACTTCTTTATTTGACTCAAATGCCTACTGTCACTCGGGTGTCCAACAAAATGGAACATTCTTACCTTTGAGTGGGTGAAGTGGAGTGGTTAACTGTGAAAGGGCTGGGGAAAATTTCTTCAGAAAAATGATATTGCCTAAAAAGCTTCTTAATTGTTTTTGGGTTGTTAGAGTTGGCCACTTACAGATGGCATCCAACTTGTTGGTGGGAATACCAAACCCCATCTTTTATTACAAGATTGCCTAAAATGTGACTTCCTCCTGATAAAACTCACATTTTTGAAGGCTTAACGAATAGGCCTGCCTTATGTAAGGCTGCCACAACAGCTTCTAAATCTTTTTCATGTTGTTCAGGAGTTGGGGAGTGGACCAAGATATTGTCAATATAAGCTGCCGCGCAAATGAACCAGAGATCAATCAACAACTATCAGTCATTCTTTGAAATTTGGCCGGTGCATTCTTCATCCCCAAAGGGCATTACTTGAAATTGAAAAATACCCCTCTTCATTCAGATAGCGGTAAGCCATTCCTAGCATTCCATCACCCAAATTTGGTTAAAAGGCATTAACAAAGTCAAGTTTTGAAAACACACGCGACTTAGCAATTGCTTGACTGATAGTTTGTTTTAGGGATAAAGGGTAGGGATTGTGAATTGTGATTTTATTCAGGTGACCATAATCCACGCAGGTATGGAGAGAACCATCAGCCTTCTTGGAAAAAAGGATATGGGAATCAACTGGCGATGTCTCTTTAAATAACCACCCTTTCTTAAGTATGACATCCAACCAAGATTTAAGGAAGCCTCCTCCTCCGTTGTATGTGAGTACAAAGGACATTTAATATTCACCACCTGCACCATTGTTCTAAACCCTAAATTGAATTTAGTATGAGGGGGAGATGATCCGCCTTCTCAGAATTGAAGATACTTCAATAGCACATCAATGCTTCAAAGAAAATCTGATGTTAGGCCTTCAGGAAAAATGAGGAAAGTGATAGAACTGCGGCCTTGAGTCTTTGTAAGAGTATCTACTAGAGGAAACTCTCCCTCAGTCTGATCATTAGCAAATGACAGCATACTAGTCTCCAGGTGAATTCTAACAAGTTTTTGGTGCAACCATCCTACCCCCAGAATTACTGGAAACACCAAGTTTGGCATTGCAGAAAACTGATCGCAAAAGTTAAGCTGGTGAAATGATAAAGGTACTGGCCGTCGAACTAGGTATGAGGGCTGGGAGGCTGAGAAGCAACCATCACTGAAGGACCCAAGTCCAGGTCAAGCTCCAACTGGTGAGCTAGCTCTAACTCATAAAATTATCCGCTGCTTCAGTGTCCAACTAAGGCCTCAAAGGACACATGTGAGATCTGATACTTATTTTCATGGGCAATAAAAAGTAGGCAAAATTCTCTTTATTGGCAGCTATAGTTGGGTCTGTAGATAAGGAAGAGATGGTACTAGGATTGGGGGAAACCACTAGATTCGCAATAGGAATAGACACTAATAAGTTGGAATTCCAGAATATACTGACATGTGCACAAGGGCCATGGCAACAATTGACTGTGATTTGAAAAATGATTTGGAGCTGGGATTTGACAACAAGACCACCTTGGCAGCTCCTAGCATAAAGATTCCATTTTGGAGGGTGGGCTAGACAATTTGAGAGGTACTAGGCTATTGTGGCCATAGTAGAACTTCTCCACAACCTGATTCAGCTGATAGAAAAGGACCTTGCTACGCCCATCTCAACGAGAAGTGTGGAAATGGTTAATGATAGTTGGTTGATTATATCAGGCAAACAGTAAGTTATTTTTAGACTGGCCTGCCAGTTTAAGCGCTGGAGCACCCAAATGCCAAGCCCAAATGCCAGTGGCACTGCTGTTGATATGAATGTTTTAAACCCAGGAAGGGATTTCACCATTAAGTACCCATGAGTTATTGTCATGTGTAGAAACTAGCAATGATCCAGGTAAACTCAGCCATGGATCCTGTGGGTTGCAGAAATGTATTTGGGAGGAGTGTTTTATATATGAACATAATAGAAACTGAAATTGGGTAATGGGTTTTTTATTGGAAAGGAAAGTAAAGAAAAATGACCAAAATTTTCTCAGTGCAATGCAACTGATTAATATTGTTCAATTTGGTAGTATCTCAAATCAGAGATCAGGCCACTCAAATTCAACCTAATCTAGCTAATTTTGGTGGAGGGGGAAATAATTCTAATTTGAACCAACTTTAAAGGATTTGGTGGCAGGCTGAGTCACTATCAGTTCATCCGTGAACGCCTGAACTGAGGCTCTACTGCATTTGCATTGGTTAGTGCGTTGGCATCTGGCCCAACAGGCAACTGGAATCCCCCAGGGCCAGCCCATGTAGGGGTGCTCCCAATGGGTTGGAAACGGGTTTGGGATGGCCAACCTGCCCATACCCGGTCACTGTGGCATTCGTTAGGCCAAATTGGGTTATATCTGGCACCAATCCCAATTCTTTAAATTTAAGTTTCTGCTCATTGGGGATTGTCCTAATGATTTTGAGGTAATTTTAGCATCAGCGATCATATTACTCGATGGCTTGATGTCATTGGTGATTCATTGAAAAATTTGATCCTTGTCCCTTTTTGACTATTAGTTTTTTGCCCATTGGGCTTTATTCCCATTGATTCTGGACATTTCAGCTTTGATTTTGAGAATTTATCGTCTTTTTTATAAAGTCCCTCCCACTTGTGAGGAAGATGGTTACTGATAATCTCAGCACAGATATCCTCAATTCAGTGGACAAGTTCAGATGAGGGAGTGTGGGTACCAGGGGAGTAATATTCAGAGGGAGGGCTGTTACCCAGTGCTTGTCTACCACATGAGCGAGGTCACCCTGGGTGATGAGGGTATAGCCGCCCTCTTTGGACCCTTCTTATTTTTAGATGGGAAAATCGCCTGATCCACGCAAAGGTGACGCTCCCCTGGAATTACATACTCCATTGAAGGATTTCTTTCAGCAGAAGTAGCGCATATAACTGAAGTTGAAGTGGCCTCTCTGAGGCTCAGCAGAACAATCTTGAACATGTTTGCCAAGTATACTGATTTAAATGTCCACGTTGGTCAACTCTTTGATATTATACTTGGCCATGAACTTTAAGTGAAAAGTTATATGTAAAACTACCTAACCAAATGAATGCTTGGTGGCCTAGATGTACATATGGAAGGAGCTGTAACTCTAATACTGACTTGCACCAGGCCATTGAGACCTTGCATCTTAAATTGAAAGCCTAGGGTTATAAGATAAGGTCCCTGGTGAATGAGAACATCAACATAAAAGCGTTTTTTCTGGCCGCTACCCAAAAATTAAAAAAGGAAATCCCATTGCAGGCAGAACGCCGCCATGTCTCTATTATGTTATACTATTTTAATGGTCAATCCAGTGCATAATCTGCTGATATTATCAGTAATTATCGTAATATCTTCTGTTATATTCAGGTATTGTAGGCGACCAGGCACTGATTATGCATGAACTGCTTTAGTTTTTCAACTATGATCTGAACGTTGGATCTTCAAGCTCAACAAGAATAACAGTAACTCCTCCCCTGAGCTTAGAACTCGACATTTGTAAAACTTAAATTCAATCCACACATAATACTTCAAGTAATCCTACTCAGGTTCCTTTAATCTCTTTTAAGTGGGCTGCTATGGCGGCTCAATGGCTGTTTACTCCTACGTCTTGTCTTTATCACTCAGAAATTCATCTAGGATTGACGTAAGTCCTTTGCCCTTCAACCATGAACCTCAAACTCATGTTACCCCTATTAACTTACCCAAGTTTGATAAGAATACAAACGTGCACAATTTAATTAGTCTCTTTAAGATTAGTATGGCTGGAGTGTCCATAAAACTAAGTTAGCAATGATAAAGAACTTACTGGACTCTGAAAGCCAGGGTTTAGTTATTCCTAAGCTACAGAAAGTTGGCGTGACCTATTGCAATGCCAAAGATCTTCTTAACAAGAGTTTAGTGGGATTTTGGGATTAACACTCATAAAACAGAGTTTATATACATCTTTCTGAGAGTATAAACTATAAAAGTATTTGTGAAGCGCTTACTTGGAGTCACAATCACTAACTGGTCCTAACGTTAGTAATTATTTTTAAACTAAAATTGCTCGCACCTTGCTGCAAGCCTTATAAAGCTTTGTATCATGTTAAAATTTCTGTTTAAATGAGGAGAACGATAATACCCATATGGTGAATTATCTCTCACATTGCGCCACATTTTTTATGGTGCCAACATGAGTTATTGGGATCCTCACAAACCATGATCTCCAGGACTCGCCCCATATATAAGAGCTTACCTCTGCCATAAAGCCCTCATTTCATATAAGCCTGATGTTAGTCAATTTACCTATAATTCTTTCAAAAAATGAGCCATTATTTTATTTTATTTGGTATAATTCTATTTTATTCAAGGTGGGCTGACCTGGGGATGATACCACACCGATTAAGAGAAATTGAATGAATGGAAAAGGAGGACAAAATCTGGAAAACCTCCATGTGTGGCGTATGATAGGCCAGGAACTCCATGGACCACCTTTGCTATTCGCTATCTTGGTTCAGGGAATTGGTGCGCAATGCCAACACAATCATAATTGTCCCCTACCCAAAGTTTCAGTACCAGAATCAAACTCGGGGAGGCAGCAGTAGAGGTCCCTACTCTACCACTTGGGTATCCTCCCCAAAAAATGAGCCATTATGCCAACCATTTCTCTAATCTAGGATTTAAACCCTGGGTTAATTCTGTAACCTAGTAGATGTTGAAGAATTGGGAAAAAATAGGGCAGAGTATAATTCTGATTTTCTACATCTGCATCCAAACAAAATCCCATGCAAGAACAAATCTCCAAAACACCTTCTATGAGATGAAAGATAACAATTCTGGGCTGCCTTCAGTGGTTCAAGTTCCAATGAATGGCAGCGTAGTGTTTTTTACTGCTTGCAGAAAAAACGCAAACCTGATTTGAAGAAGAAGTACTTCCAATCCCTTATGGTGAGACCCCAGTTGACTGGTACCCAAGGAGCTGTATTATTGAGGCCCTGAAAGAGAATAGCCTATAGTTATGCACTTATATTAAGAACATCTTTAGGTAAGTGTACGAATGGGATGCCCTCACAATAAATCCTAATGATGCTTATTTTTCTGGGTATACTTATAATGGTATACCTGTAGATAAGCTCAAAATCTGATCTAATGAAGACAGTGAGACAAAGATTAATATATTCCTACTCAACTAGTGAAATAAACGGATTTTGCACTGGACATAGTTCATCAAAATTTATGGTCTGCCAGTCCTCAGATCACAACCTCAGAAAGAGCGTACAGTGCATATATTCTGCATTTCAGCTCACTAGTGATCTCCATGTCAGGATTTTAACCAGATGAATCCTTCTGATAGTATTCAAATTAGGGGTTTCAGTTAGTCAGGTGTAATTGCTGGCTAATTGCCTGGTTTGATACTATTTAATGTTATATGTTTAATCGAGTTTAGGTTCAGCAGGAGCTGCGTTCGCTGCCAAAATACCATCCAAAGATTTTTGTGGGAGTTTCCAGCTGAAAGCTGATGAATCTGTTATGACTCATCAGAATGGTTCCACCAACTAATTCAGAGCACTGGCGACTCATGCTGAGGATGCTCTAATTCCTAATCATATATGGATCTATATATGATTGACCAGCGACTTATGCTGAGGATGGATTGACCTAATTTATATTTGTTGATCAGTGAGCAGATCTGGAGGGAATCGCTATGAGTATGAATGAATATAGTTCATGATCTGACAGAGGTTTAGAATCAAGAGGCCGATGGGTTTTCTGGTAGATGATTGGCCAAAGAGTACTTGGGCGCAGTAGCCCTAAAAGTAGTATAAATAGTCGTTCATTTCCTCCTAATAAACATCTCTTGTTTGCCATCTTTCCTGTTTGTTTGAAGTAGCTTGGTGCAACTAGAGGGGAAAGGTGGGATAGGAGTTCCCAATAGGCAAGGGTGATCACGCCTGGAGTAGCTGGCGCTGCCAGCTCCCATACCTCCTCTCTATGAGGAACCAGTGGTAACCTGGCCAGCTGGCTACCAGCGGATGAGCTGTCTAGCTGCCAACCCTAGTGGGGTGCAGCGCGGGAGGTGCCATAGCCACCCAAGAAGGGGGAAGGACTCACCGGGGCATGCCCAGATGGGTTGGTGAAGGGTCACAAGGGTGGGGCAGCGCGGAAGTGCTTGAGTCACCCAGGAAGGGGGCAAGACTCGCCGGGGCACACGCTGAGGACGCCTGGGGCTAAAGGCGAATCTGTTGGTGGTTAGTTGGTAGGTTGGACGCAGGACTTATAGTGGTTGGTATGCCGATGAAGGCGAAATAGCAAAGGGCCACCAGTCTTCATACTGGTTGGCCTGGCACACTAGTAGAGCCCAGGGTCAATTTTGCGACACTCCATTACTACTATTAGTTTACTAATCAAGTTTATGACTTTCTAACTTGTACTTCATTTATGAAGAATATGGAGCAAAATCTATTTTGAAGAAAAAAGGTTGGAGTCACTGGGACAAACTCTTCTGCTATTTATAACCTGAAAGGATGAGGAACTGAAGGCTCAAAATTAAGGGTTTGTTACTTCATATTCAAGAATGGTATAGTGCCAATTGGTTGCCAGTAGCTAAATGTCTGTACCCTGTGGTTACCAAATCAGATTTTAGTTTCTAAGAGTAATTCTGTACGCGCCATTTATAACCTTACCATCCAGCGGGTCACAAATTCTTATTGAGGACCAAAATCATCTTAAATTTCCCATGGATTATATGGTGTTTTAGTTACCCCCTTTGCCGATCAAATTAAGAGCCTGTTGTTGCGCTAGGCTTATTTTGCCAGGCCATGGAAAAGATCAGTGCTGATAGCAATCCTTTATCCTTATTATGTGTAAATTAAGTGACACCAGATAGTCACTTTTGTTCATATTTTACCCATTTAAGAGATATCAAGCGTCCATGAACTTTGAAACTTTGCTGAACTTGGGCTCAAGATCAATGTATGCTGTTTGTAGTGCTCTCTGGTACCTTGAGAACGCCTTTCTGGAATGATGGAAGATGAAAAGTCATAGATTTGCCTTGTTCAAGAAGTATATTATTATTATTGCTAAAGACAACTAATATTTGGATGTGCACATGATGTGTTACACCAGATTGACACTGTACTCATCCGCTGATTTGCCTCTGTCCTTTTAGGCACTCAAAGGTGGCGAATGAAGTTGTCAACCAAAAATTAACTAACACATGCAGCAGAGAATGTTAGTTTCCTTCAGGAGACCTTGGGCCACCCCGGTGTTGGTAATTAGGTTGAAGGATGTTTTGAACTAAGTGGTAATAGACTATTGAAATTTAACAATTTTCCAAGTAAAATTCATACCCTTTACCACATATTGACAATGCACTAGCTGCTTGGGAGAAGCATAGTATTTTCTGCTATGGATTTAACCTTTTATATGA
Organism: Massospora cicadina; assembly: GCA_022478985.1. Lineage (NCBI taxonomy): Eukaryota > Fungi > Entomophthoromycota > Entomophthoromycetes > Entomophthorales > Entomophthoraceae > Massospora > Massospora cicadina. The sequence continues at coordinate 228,281 of JAKSZP010009235.1, forward strand.
GCTTATTGAGCTGCCAAAGGAGGAACAAGAGAAGTGTGCTATAATTACCACTCAGGGTTATACCAGCCCATTAGGATGCTGCAAGGGCTGTGTAACACCCCAGTAACATTCCAGCGTGCTAGGATAGCATATAGGTCAATATAAATATCTCCTGTATGTTAGTGTATTAAGATGATATAAATGTTTTTCAGAATGTTTATGGAGCATTTGTAGCATTTGAAGGAAGTTTTCCACCACTTGGCCAAGGCTAATTTATAAAAAAATCCCATAAGTACAGTCTGTCATAACCAGCTTGAGTAACTTTTTTTATTGACAAACAAGGCTAACAGCCCCATCCCTCTAAGGTTGAGGCTATCAAAAAGTCATAGCCAAGTAGCAAGCATGATATATAGGTATTTATGGGAATAATTGACTACTATCGCCAGTTTGTGAAGAAGTTTTTTAAAATAGGTGAGCCTTTATTTCGCCCTCTCAAGAATGGGGTATCATTTGAATATATGGGAAAATGCCAACTGGACTTTGATGAGATAAGGCTTTGCGTAACCCAAGGTCTAACACTGTTGCACTCAAACTCTGATGAATTGTTCATTTAGATGGATGCATCCCTCACCGCCATAGGAGTTGTGATATCTTAGTTTGATAATGATAGATAGGGTAGAACACCCCATAACTTACTGAAGCCAAATGCTGGATATTTATGAAAGAAATTATACCATTACTGAAAAGGAGTGTCTGACTGTCATTTATGCTTGTAAACAATTTTGGGTTTACATTCAAATCACATTTAACTGTAAAGACTGACCATGCCTCTCTGCTCTGGTTACAAAATATAAGGAACCTGAATGACGGTTAAAACATTAGGCCTTGAAATTACAAGCATACAAGTTCAAAATTCGACACCAGCCCAGTGATAAGCATCAAAACATTGAAGGACTCTCCTATCTGCCCACCGTAGCCTTAATGGCCAATCTAGCTAATGAATTGTGCAAAAAGATGGCTACTCAACAATATGGAAATGATCTTTTTGAGGTTAAACGCACATTGGACAAAATGTAGGATACATTATTGAAGATGGAAAACTGTATAAGGGTATTAAAAAACTCATTTTTTGTTCCCTAGACCCACTACACAGATAAACTTGATTATCACCATTTATAAGGCTTTTGGGCATGGTTGATATAAGAAAATGCTTGAAAAACTACAATGCAATTAACCTTGGGATTCCATTAGTTGCAATATTCATAATACTCTCAGCTGATGCCAAGAATTCCAAGCTGAAGTACCCTACAGGAAGGCTGCTTCCTATCAATTGGTTGAAAGTGTTTTTGCCTGGTACACCATCTCCATAGACGTTGTGGGGCCCACGTCCAATAATTCTGGAAATTTCAGATGTATGATTGTGGCCCCTGATCACCTCACCAACTAGGTGGAGGCCATGTTGGAAGAGACTTAGGGGCCACAACTATGGCTAAATTTATGCTGTAAGATATTATTTACTGTCATGGATGACCCCAGTTTCTTTTGACAGATAAAAGGACTAATTTCAAGTCTAAAATAATCTCTAAGCTTAATGATTTGATGGGTATAAGAGGGGTATTGTCTACACTCTATCACCCTGAGACCAATGGCATAAGCTAATGAGTGAACGGTAACCTTTTTGGGATCCTATGTAAGATAGTTACAAACAAAGCGTCCAATTAGAACCTCTTCTTGCCTTCAACTGTATCTGCATACAACATTTCCAACCACTTGGCCACAGGGCACTCTTATTTGCCTTACTTCATGGAAAGCAACCTGTCCTGAACCCACTTTTATACTCATGTGTTACATAAAAGAGCATGAGTCCTAGAAGATACCTTGGTAAACTAGAAAAAACCTTAAATCAGTTATAAGGTCTGCCTACTCCAACGCGCTGGCTCATAAAGTCAAGGCTAGAGCAAGCTATAATGAAAACTGCTTGACATTACCTACTTTTGGCATAGAAGAACTGATCTGGTTTTAAGACAGCCATGGCTTTGGAAGGACTAGCAAAATAGCCCATATTTGGAAAAGGCCCTTAGATATCATAGAGGAGACATCTACAGATGCCTACACACTTAAGGATCCCACTAAAGGCCATCTTTTCAATTTAGAGCATGATAAGTTCCTTAATAATTACTACCCGCACTCCAGCCTCCCAGACCTGAGCTCTCAATAGCTCACCAGACCCCCACTGATCTTTGGTACCTAATGTTTGGTCAAGTGAGGGGAAGTGTTGTATTGGTTTGACTAACCATCCCCTAATATGATAATATTAAATAATTACATTTTTAACTAACAATTAGATATAGGATCTGATTGCTTATTGAGTACTCTAGCACGATGCTCCTAACTTCTTGGAGAGTTGCCAAAGTTTTATTAAATTAAATTTAGTGATACTGCCAGCGCTTTTAGGCATAATTAATTCTAAAGCAGATTAAATTCCTAACTCCATGGGAGAAATTTCCGCTTCCTCAACTTAATGATTGCCTTGGCTCATGGCCTTGGAGTTCATATCTGCTACTAATATTTATGATTTTTATATTATATCTTACCCCACACCAGCATAAAATATTTAGGTATGAGAGTTCTTATTGTTATTATGACCATCTGTCAATACCTCAATTGCAATCAGTTGATCTTGACTATAATGGAAATCCCCAAGCCCTAAAGGTTCTCTCCCTTAGCCTAAATTAGATAATTAACCTCTAGTCTACCATTTTTTGTGGTGCATAATAATTATAATTGCACCAATAGGAATGCTAGTGAGAGGGGCATATATCAACGAGATTTCAATTAGAAGGGGGTCTTTGTTCCTACTTTTCTGGAGAAAACCTAATGTAAAGAAAATGTATTTAGAGTGAGCCTTAGAGCCTTTGGAAGTAGTAGATACTACAAGAAGTTCTTTCTATTTTGAATAAACATCCCTCTTGTCAAAAAGTGTTCTTTTTGCAAGTTTTCTAAGGTTACTGTCATCTAAAAGTACCTTATATTTTTGATTAAAATAACCTGTGCCCTTAAAACTGATTCCTAAGCGCCAATTTTAACAGCAATAATAAGGATATTGATGCCACAAAAGTAAGTTCCTACTCATGTTACTTCCTGAAACTCTAAATGAAGGTTTTTGTATTCACAAAATTCTTAAAGACACAAGCAAAATATGGATAGGGATAGCATCAGAAGAACACTTATATGATAATATAAATTAAAATTTACCTAGTTTAAACAAAGACATAACAGTAATAGACTTGACTTAAAAGTACATAAGTATTGTGAACTTTGTATCTATACCAGAGAACCTGATTTCTGCAATCAAAAAGTAGTTGAAAGATGTAATTATAGATCTACTTACAATTCACTATATAAAAACCTGACGCTTAAGTACTTTTATTGGATATAATAAATCTCTTGGAATTATTCTAGATTGTATGAGAGTCATGTCTTTAAGAGAAGACAGAAGAACTTTAAGTGAGGTGCATTTGATTTGTTATGAGCGTTTTATGAGAAAATCAATGGCTTATAGAAATTTATAAAGATTCCATCCTAAAGTATACCATATATAGCTTATATTGGATTGCTTTATTTTAAATAAATTTTAATAAATTTTAATAATTTTTAGTAGTCAATTTTAACAAGTAAATTTAGCAGCAATTATAATGCAAGTAAAACTTTTTTTACTAGTAAATAGTATTTAAATGAAATAACAATGCTAAATATCACTCTATAGCCTAAATAAAAGCTCAGGTTTAATTTATGACCATTTTTATAATTACTCATATATCATTAACTATTGCTTAGCAAACTACTAATTAATATATTTTAAAGAATTAGCCATTAAAGAACAACTCAATTTAAACATCTGAAATTTAATTGTTGCATTACCTCAGGTGTGGTGTTAAACCCAGCACATATCATAAATTTAACTTAGTGTACTATATGCTCTATGGCTGACCAGTCATAACTAGTTTTACACCTTTTTTTTATTTTCTCAATGCATAATCAATATGGCTATATTTTAGTATATTTGTAATTTTGATCTTTGTAGACAATGATTTTATTATATTTAGCTTATAGTCCCTTATGGTTTAACCAGTGTATATACTAATTAAAGAAAGGAAAATTGTTTCTAATAATATTATTTTATATGCTATTAACCTTATATATAGCTGTAAAGGCGTGAACTATTAAGACTCAGATTAGATAGTATCTAAGTTTAAAAGATATACTATAAATAATAATGAAAACAATAAGCACAAAAACAGATCTTGAAATTTTAAGGCATCAGGTATATAATATATTTTTAGTTTACACCTTATAAAACAAACATCTTTCTGCATATAAATACCCATATTTAACTGTAATCAATAAATGTATTTAAAATGACGCAAACAAAATAGCTTATATAAGGCAACATCCAATAAACAATAGAATCTATAAATTAAACTGTGCATAGAATGTATCTATATTTTATATTGAACTATTAAAATATAGTCACTAGATCTTACACCCTATCAAATAGATTTTACATTCGTTTCTAGTATTTTAGTTCTAAATTATCTCCATAGTTTTTAAATTTACTTCTAATCAGACATATTAAAAATTTTTCCTTAAAAGATAGAACATGTTTACAAAATTGAACTGTCATTATAAGAACTCATCAATGTAAGTAACCAATAATTATATACCATCTAGTACTAAAAAAATAATCAATAATTATATTAAATGATATAGTTAAAACAAAACAAGTTGCTAACTAAAACTACTATAGTATATACCCTTATTTCAAGCGTATCATTTAAGCTTCTACTATTTGTATGGCTGTATAATATTGTACACTTTTGAATCTATATATTAATTAGATTTATGTAGTCCAGTGATCTTCCAGTTAATTTTAACTCAATATAGTCTTTCAATCTAGAAAACTAGGCCTATTTACTTTGTGTTTTTATTTAAGCCAATGCAGGGGAGGGTGACCCAGTGAAAGAGTAGGGACTCAATGACCACTGCCTCTTGTGTTCAATCTTAGTAAATGAATTTTTGGGTAGGGGATGATTTATGACTTTGTTGCCATTGCACACCAATGCCTCAAACTGAGATACCAGATATCAAGGTGGTTTATGGAGTTCCAGGATTATCATAACACTGCGTATATAGATTTAACAGGATTTATTATCCTTTCCCATTGATTTTGTTTCAATTTCCTCATTATTGGTGTGGTATCATTGTCAGGTCAAACCACCTCATATAAGATAAAATCAAAAATCAAAGCGGTGGTGCTAGCATAGTAGAGGTGGTGTCCTACTATTGCCCATCACAAGCAGGTTCAAATCCAGTCATTGCAGAAATTTAACTTTTGTGCTAAGAGGATAGTAATAGATGTGGAGTCATGCACCATGGCTCTTGGTCTAGCCGTGCAAATTAATGGAGCTAAATCTTGTAATCCTGGCTTATCAGATCTTGTGCAGGAAGGTTTAACCTCTGTTAATTTAATTTTGTCATCCATTCCATATTTTCACTTTCTACCCCAATCTAATGTGGTATATTTGCTCTAAGTTTAACCCACGTTGAATAAGTATAAACCAATACACTTTGAACTGAAAACTATGTACTTTTTACTAACAATGGTGCTTTAGGATCTTGCTAAGATGAAATATTATATAAATTTTTCTAAGTTAGTCTATGATATTTGATCTACCTACAAAAAATTTTATTATTAAAGGAATTATTTTGCAGAAAGTAAAATAATATAAGAGTTGAATTTACCATTATACACTAGATAATAGTATATAAGCTATGCTTTTTCATATCTAGTGGTAGTTTTTGGTTGCTAAAATTGTATATACTAGCTTTAGTTTTTTTAGTATTAGATGCTCCCAGGGGTGGAAGACAAGTTGGTAGGGCATACAACTACCGCCTGAAGGATGCAGGTTTGATCCTACCCTTCACATATTGTTTGGGGTGCCAGCTAAAGGTTCCTACTGGCGGTTAGTAGGGTTAACCTCATGAGCACCTTACCCATATTGTAACTAGAAAAATCTGAGTCCTGATCTGGAGGTAGAGAAAAGCCTTATTCAATGTGTTGACCCTGTTCAGGTTTTAAATATAATCCCTGTTCTTAATTTCATTTTGGTAATGTCCATCCCCTGGTTAGATTACCTCAAATAAACTAGTAAAAGATGATCCCACCCATGGAGGAGTCATTGCTTCTACTTTTAGTATTAATAGCCCTTATAAACTGAAATTAACTCCAATTGTTAACCCTAACCTTTATAGAGAAATCAATCATAACAGTAAAAATGAACTAGATTAAAAATTTATAATAATTAAGGCTGATAAGCCATTAAGAGTGTAATATTACTCTAGCATTTCTATTACCAACGGTCATAAAATTAGTATTATAAAAAAACTTAGTTTAGTTCTTCAATATATGACTTAGAAAAATAATAGTTTAAAGTATTATTTGTCACAAATTTGTAATAAATTAAATCTTAGCTTCCATCTAGGTTCTGTTAACCTGTAATTTAACTTCAATTCTACCATCTTTGTTAATACAAGGTGTAAGATGATCAATTGAATTGTTTTAGACTCATGAACTAGAGTTGTATATGATCTTAACTCCATTATCAGATTTTACTAAAAACACTTTGCATTGTAGTTGACTCCATGACTTCCCATTCAACCCCTTTTTGACAAGTCAACTCCGCCATAATTTTTATCACACTATAGATAATGAACCTCATCACAAGAGCTTTGATGGATCTTAAATAATGTGAACTTATTATGCATATTATTTGTCTATTCCAAATAAGGATCGCTTTTATTGTTGAACTTTATCACATTTTTTGTAGAATTTTAGTGTAGGTTTGCCTATGATAGAGGATCAAGAACCTTACCGCATAGTCATACTATATGGTAGAGCTAGAGTTGGACCAGCCAACAATAACCTGTGCAATAAAAGCATAAAAGTACTGTGCTCTAAATAAGGGGTGCTCGCTAAAGGGACTTGTATTAGCAAAAGAATAAGTTTTAACCTTACAATGAACCCTAACCCAGGAAGGGGGTAATGGCATGAATAACTATTATGTCATTTTCTTGTTAATAATCCTACTCCTTGTCAAATGGCACTGGAGGAGTTTAAGTTTCAACATTCTCCTTGGTTTGAGAGCTTTGAGACTTATATGTTCATTGCTAAGGCTCAAAGACAGATTAGCCAAATGTCACTTTAGGAATTCTGGTTCTTTATCCACGAGAAGTATAATCTAGACTCAGCCTTATATTATTGTCAGCAAAATTGGGACCAGCTGATTCAGAAATATGATAATTTTGGTCTCTGTGTCATCATCAAGTATTTCAGAAAGCCAATAGTCTAGCCCAGATGGGGCAATAGCTCTCTGGGTATCTTCAACTCACAGGTCAAAATTCTCAATTGACTATTTCTTGCCACCACTCCCTAATTATGGAGGTGTTTAACAGAAACCAGCAAAATGTGAAAGCATCACGAGACCTTAATAGACAGCTTGAATCCAGTTTTAGGGTGTTCTTTAGGCCTTCAATGACAACACAAACTTAGTGTGCAGATTTTACATTAAGTGGACATATTTATTGATGAACATAACAGTAATTTGTTGACCCTAGGATATCAAGTCAAAGATAACTATATGATCATTAACGAATGGATTCAAGAAATGACTCAGCTTAGAGAGGAAGTTGAACATACTAATCACACCAGATAAAATGACTTAACAGATCAAGGTATTTGAAGTACTCATTTGATACACCCAACACAAAATGAGGGTGGCTGCACAGCACATGGGAATTAACATTGAGACCACTACCACCTCCAGTTGGATTTCCAACAGCTCAAGGATTTACAAGTGGCTATGCAGCAGGATATCAAAGGATAGAGAGGATTAGTTTGGGCGCTCCTACAAGCTAGCAGAGATCTTTTTCAGTCAAACAATGAGCTATACCGTCAGTTTAAAAACATCATACATTGTAGGCTTCCAACAAAAATGAATTGGATGAACTGTGCATTAGCATTACTAAAGTTCAGAGAGATCTTGCAGAGCTATGACAATTCAAACAGTAGTGCCTTTAATATCAGGAGATTTAAAACAAATGGGAACAATTAACTGAAAGTGTAATTCTTGATGGTAGATGCTGATGCCCTTATAAAACCATGTCACCTGCTCAACCAATTCTATTTGGAGAAGAACCATTGGGATAAAAGGCTATCCCATAAATGATACATCAGCCTAAACCCTCAGTACATACCTTGTTAACTGCTTTACCTCCTTATGTGGAAACGCCAAATTTTGACTGAGTCAACCTCAAGCTAATAACTCAAAACTCGGGTTATACTGCGCCAATGACGTCTGGAGCAGAAGGTTTCTTCCCAGGGTTCTAACAATTTTAATCAGTTGATCTCTTTAAGTTTGACAATTAAATAAACATGCAGATAATTTCAAAAATGCTCAGGATGACCATTTATTGAGCAGATGGCCTTTTTAAAGCCACTACCAATTGTAGAAAATTGAGAGCATTGTGCTCAATCACTATCAGAAATTAGCAACAACTGTAACCCTCTGGGATGCTTGCCTTGACTCCAAATTCTTCTGCACACGGTCTTCAAGCTGCGTAGATTATTATACTTATTGTTATTGGCCAGATCTGGGTAAATAGTATGACTACTAATACTTAAGTTAAGTTTCTTTAAATCCACGTTGAGTAAAAAGTCCAACACTTAACTGGTGCATGCCCTTCTTCTCTTTGAAGGCATCTTTAAAAAGGTAAGAGACTCTTCCATCTCTCTTCTACATCTGGTAGGGAACTCACTCTATTCTCTTCTTGCTGAGACCAGTGGAGATTTTGATAGCCAACTACTTAAGACAAAGTATATTCTATCCTTAAACTCTTATTATAAGAGTCAACTATACAATTAATGTATAAAAGTCTAAACAACAAATGTAATTGCTAAATCTATTTATTTTACTTGAGGTAGCAGGAGAGTATTTTTAGGTAATTTGGCACCTACTACTGTTGGCGCCTACTTGAGGAGACAGCAATCGTTGCTGTTTGATTAGACATTCCTGGGTTACATTCTCACGGAATTCCCTCAATGAGATAGTTGGGTTTGTCGCCAACAAGCCCCTGAAACCTTCTCCAGGTTACTAATAAATGCTTACCCACATTCATTAAGTGCCTGAAGTTGTTTTATAATTATTGTCAGCACTTCAACAACTTCAAAAACCCTTCCTGTCAATTGGCAACTAACCCAAACAACTTACATGAATTAACTGAATCTATAATATAAAGATTTGACAACTTTATTTATTCACTTATTGTCAGGGATCATCCCCAACAAAAAGTAAGCAATCAGGAATATCAATCTGACAATTCAATCACAGCAAATTACCTAATAATTGTTAGGATAAACTCTGCCAAAGATAGTTATCACTTGAAAACGATAAACTAAGATAGTTATCATTTGAAATGATAAACTTCCATATCCACTAGCAGGATAAATCACCTAGTAAATAAGCGCCTATTGTAATCTAAGCATCTGGGTAATATTGGTATATCAAATTCTGACATATAACCCCGCTTGCCTAGATTATCCAGCAAAAGATAAGAACTATGGGAAAGGGTGCCCCGCCTTGGGATATGATCTTACTACTTTTAAAAAAAGTTCAGTGTGGCACTGCTCTATCCACACTCAATGCTACTTTTAACAATATTTGGCAATGTGGACCCTCTTCCTTTCTTCTTACTCATGCCGCCTCTCTCAAGTGCAGTTCCTATGCCACCTTGCCACTCCAGAACTATGTTGGCCATCCTCAAAAAATGAACTGTCAACATGTACTAACCCTAGGACGGGTTTCAATGACTCTTTTGCAATCAACCTGTACAAACCCCAGGATGGGTTCCCAATAACACCTCATTACGCAACCTTTACCAAGCCCAAGACAGATCCACTTTGGCTACTCGCCATTAAAGAGCTTCATGACTACTAATGGTGAACCCAGTTTCGCCCAAGCTGGTCTCTCAATACACTTCAAAGGGACTCTTTTGTGGATCTAGTTTCAGCCCATTCTGATCCTGCTGACAGCTTATTCTTCTTAAGCGCCTTTAGACTTCTTCTCAGATGACCTAGTTACAGCCTGAGCTGGCCCTATCAAACATCAGGACTCTTTCTCGTCATACTCTTCCCTTACTCCTTAGTTTCTAGGTGAGAACACCTCCAGATGCATTTCCAAAACCAAAAATAAAAAACAATATTGTTAATCATTTTTTCACCTATCAATCTTTTTATATTTTTTATCTATGATATTTTTATCTTTTATCATTTTTTTCTTTTTTCTTTTTCTTATATTGGATTTTATAATTTTTATAGATTTCTCTGGAATTATTTGCTGACTTAAAAGTTTTATTACTTTCTGCTGATAGATCTGTAAACAATATAATCTCTCAGATTAATTTAGTAACATTTTCTTTATCCAAAACCACCTGAATTCGATCCTATTTTTGGCATTCCTTGCCTCTCTCATTAGTTGACTGAAATAAGATTAACAACTTCATCCACTACTCTCTGGCTTAATTGCCTTCCCTTTTGATCTCATCTAACGCCTCAGGACTTCACATGGCATACCCAGTTTCAATCTTTGTTGGTCTGCCACAGACATCATTCCAAGTAGATGTTTGGTGGAACTGGTTCTCTTGAAGTGCTAGATAGTTCTGAATCTAGATTTCAAAGCCTTCCCCAGTTTTTTTCAGTTTCTTCCTCCTCCTGAGAAAGCACAAAATTTGAAAAAACTGTTGTGGTTCCTTCTCCCAATTTTGGGCTGCAAAATGTCACATTGCTCCACTTATATGATAGTTGCTAGATGATTTATACTCCCTATTAAATCTATCATTCTTTTCCCCATTATGGTTTGATTCTGCTGATCTACAACTTTTTCAAAGCTCTATGGACCGTCATCTTCAAATTTCGCCATCATTTGATTATCCTCAGCCAGAATTTCCTCATAAGATTGATTGGGCGCATCAAAAGTTTCTCCCAACATCTTAAGATGATCTATCGTCTGTTATATAGAAATTTGTTGTACTAAAACTGATGCCATAGTACGATGCAAGTTTCAGAAGGTCCAAAGTGCCAATTGCGTTGCAATCTGTGTATCAAAATTTGATAGCATTTTTGCCCCAGCCAGGATCTGCAATTTCTGGTAAAAATGATTGACAAAAGCAGCTAGAGTTTTATCCTTGTCAGATATTCTCCTTTCCGATCTAAGGAAAAGAATATTGGAGGTGTTAGTGTTCCCGATTCTGCTACTATGATTGGCCCATCACCTGCCAAATTTTTAATAATGGGGATATCAACAATATGAGTTCCCACAACGAAAAAACCCTGGTAGATTCTCGGTGGAATCCTAACAACTGGAGGAATATGATTTATCATAGAAATTGGTTTAAAATGGTAAATACTAATAATAGAAATTCTCTGACTCCTCGGTCAAATATGAGGAGTATAATATCACATGAATTGGAACCTCTGTAAGGCAAGAGGATGTTACCTGTCAATGATTGGGTGTAAGTTAACCAATCATTTTTTGAGTCTAACCATCATCAAGGTGAAAAGATTTTACTTGAGGATGATAGGGTAAACATTAGCCAATCATTACCATTTGAGTCTGACTACCACCAAAATACCCAATCATTACCATCTGAGTCAGATCACTGCCAAGGCAAAAAGATTTTACTCGCTGGTGATTGGATACAATTCATCAAATCATTACCGCATGGGTCAGTTCTACCTCCAAAAAATTTTGTCTACGATCTGATAGGCCAGAAGCCTATATGTCCTAATTTAGAAGACTGAGCTTTGCATTCTTTTGCCTCAAAAATTGATGGTCTCAAAATTTGAACTAGTTTAAATAGGAAAAGCTAGTATCAACAAAGGGACCTTTTCTGGTTTTGCCCTGCCTGTTTAATAAAAAACATAAAAAACCAAAACAAGTATTATCTTATACTTTAAATAAAAAGTAAAATATACCGTTTTAAAATATTATTTGTGGCCTCCTTTAGCGGATCCCACATTCCTTTCTAAATTGTATGCCCATAAACTCTTGTTTTTGGTTAGCCATTTTTAGGGCTTCCAAACTCCAGCATAATTGCTTCTTTTGCTTCAAGATATGACCAATTATCCCGTTAAAGTGGGGCAACACTAGATTCTGGCTTTTGTTAAGTCAATCATAATGGTTACCATTTTTTGGCAGTCTGCATACTTGACCATTAGCATCTTAAAAATACAGAAAATGCTGGTGCGTTGTCCTGGTGAAATGTGGGCAATTTCGCGTATCTCTAAACTCTTCTGCCTCTCTATTGGCAGAAATACCCTAGCCACCAACCTGAATAATTGTTATAACCTTGGGAGTAATCTCTGACATAACAGGGAATGCTTCAGGCACCTTTCTTGATGGGGTACATTCTCAACTAAAATTTTAAGCATATTATTGTCAGCTTCACTGGATTCACATGAGCATAATCACACTTGCAATTCTTTAATTTCTTAATATGTTTTTACATGAAATCCATGTCCTCTTGAACCTTTTTATGTGTTCATTGTCTGGTTCCAATTCAAAACATACATAAAATGTCCTTAATTAGTTCGCCCTCCTTTTGCTTTAATGAGGCAAATTTCCTGCAGAGGCCGTTATTGCCTATTCCAACTTTCTCAACCTCTTCCTCAGCTTTTATCAACCTTTCCTCCAAGGAATCAAGATCACCCTGTGCCAATGCGCTTAACATGTTCTTCTTGATGGTCTCCAACTCAAACCAGAGCTTCTTAATTTTACTCATACTGATGACTCTTTTTATTAATTTGACTTCTTTTTAATTTTTAATTTTTATTTCTATTTTTACTTTTTTAAACTCATTTCTGTAGTAAGCACCAATGTAGAAATTTGGGAGCATTGTGCTCAATCACTCTTAGCAATTACCACCAACTGTAACCCTTTAGGATGCTTGCTTTGGCTCCTATTTCTTCTGCACACGATCTTCAAGCTGCATAGATTATTATACTTATTGTTATTGACCAAATCTGGGTAGTAATAGTATGACTACTATTAATTAAGCTAAGTTTTCTTAAATCCACGTTGAGTAAAAAGTCCAACGCTAAACTGGTGCATGCCCTTTTAATCTTTGAAGGCAGCTTTAAAAAGGCAGAAAACTCTTCCATCCTCTCTTCTTTCTCTAATAGGGAACTCTTCCCTATTCTCTTCTTGCAGAGACCAGCGGAGATCTTGATAGCTAACTACTATAGACAAAGGATATCCTATTTTTAAACTCTTATCCTAAGAATCAACTATACCTAATGTATAAAAGTCTGAACAACAAATGTAATAGCTAAATTTATCTATTTTATTCGAGGGAATATGAGGGTATTTATAGGGAATTTGGCACCAACAGGGGTTGGTGCCTTACTTGAGGAGATGGCGGACGTTGCTGTATGATCAGCCTTACCCTGAGTCACACTCTCACGGACATCCCTTAATGAGATATTTGGGTTTTGTCGCCTTCTAGCCCCTGAAACCTTCTTCCAGTTAGCAATAATTGGTTCCTCACATCCTTTAAATATCAGAAGTTGTTTTAGAAGCATTGTCAGCACTTCAACAACTTCATGAACCCTCCTCGTCATTTAGCAACTAACCCTGTTTGACTTACATGGAATAAATAAAGTATCAATATAAGATTAACAACTCTATTATTCACTTATTGTCAGGGATCATCCCTGACGAAAATTAAGCAATCTAGCATATCAATCTTATATATTAACCACGGCTAATTACCTAATAATCATTAGAATGGTTTCTCTGAACAATATTTATCATCCAAGAATGATAACTTTCATATTCATTAATGGGACGTTTATTCTAGTTAATAAGCACCTATCATAATCTAAGCAGCTGGTAAAATAGCGACATATTAAAATTCTGACACCATGATTAACTGTTTAGATGACCAGAGTTGGGATTTGATTATCCCCTACTTAACTTAGAAACATTTGACCTTTGCTGATGTGGAAGGAACAGGTTTAAAAATGTTTGGATATAATAAGTGCATGGCCACTTAGAAGACTTTATTCAATCCCATTTGATCTAAGATTAACGAGACCATTTTTAAATTTGCTGACCAGTTTTATCATGAGGCCCAGGTACGGCTGGATGCTAAAGCCATAGTGGACTTTGATGACAAGATTACTCTTAAGAATGCCAGTAACAATTATCTGGAGCTTCACTGTTCCATGATTTTGATGCTTGTGAAAGATCTAAATACACCACTATGTTTGAATACCTGAAGTATTGCAAAGTTACATTTGGACTGCGAATGTGTAAGCCCAAACCAGCTGGCCCCCAAGAGTTAATTAAAGTAATAGAGGGACTATGGAAAAATTTCCTCCCCGTTGGAAGAATTTTAGAAACTGCCACAACCTAGCTGGGATACTTGTTGGGTCTGTGAATCTAAGGGGCATTATGCGACCTCTTGCCCTAAGAGCCACCCTGAGGTAAACTTTGTAACAATTCAAGAGTAGAAAGCCAGAGAAAAGAGCCTCATCAGTAGAAGTAGGATGTTTTACTGCTGGTCATCATCCAGTCCTATCTCAGACCAAGAGGGAGATGTGAGTTATCCTCATATACCAGAAACTGATAAAAGCATTCCCGCGGTTTCATCCATCACCAGAAGTAGTACAATGCCATGGAATGAGAGGGACAGGAAGTTTTAAACCCCATGCCACACAAATGATGATGACAATAAGTTTAGAGAGCCAAAGAGTCTCAACACTTACATTTACTATAAGGAGTTAAATTTTTGCCCTAAAAATTAGACCCTGAACACCCATTTACCCAATGTATTAGTAAAGATCAAGAGAATAATTTATTAAGTTGACAATCCTTCCATTCTTGCAATAAATGGGGTGTCGCACTTTTTTTAATTGTACCTATATTGATACTTTGCTTAAACAAAGTTTTGGTTTCAGTCATTGTTGACAGCGGATCCCCTGTGAATGTAATTTCCAGTAAGTTAAACAAACGTTTGATGGTAACTTCTGATGTGCCCCACCTTAAAGATATGAAAAAGCTAGTCCTATGAGTACTATGAGTTAGGGGGAGTAAAGTGAATTACCAATTAGATTCAGCTCTTTGCAGATTAGTGCACATGCCATAGTGCTTCTAATGATAATTAAAATTTTGTTGTTGGGATTAGCTTTCTTAAGTTTTGTATCACATTTTAAACTATGAGGAGAACATTTACTTTACAAGTCAAACTTTACCTCTTACAAAAATAAGGGATGATTAGACTTCCTAATTCCTAGGTTTAATTTTGTAAACGTGTTTATAGTGATGGGGTAGTTCCTATCTGCTACCAACAAATGGGCCATTGAAGTTCCCCTCCTACTGCCACCTTTCTGAGAATCACGTCATTCCTCTTAAATCATCTTAGGATTTTGTTATATACACTGGAGAACATTATGTGATGTCAGCTGGAATAAACCTAAAGTTACCTGAAGAGTTGTTAAGAGAAACTTACTCCCTTTGGCAACAGTCAAGGTTTGGACCTCTTTCTGCTCTAGGGACAATCTCATCAGGTCACTGAGAGATCTGTGTATTAATATCCAACCTTTCTGCCTCCAAATTTTTCAAGAGGGGGAAGAGATTGTGTTCTTACATATTATTTCAAGATAAGAACTTTAGGAATTATATGAATTTGGAAATCTGACAGAGTTTGGCTTACCTTAACCGTCCCTATTGAATTGTGCGGTCATTTTTTGTAAACTAAATGGGTAACTGAGGATCAGAAGATCCAAATAATAGCCCTAATACAAAAATATTTATAAGTACTTGCAACATATAATATGCCCTGAGGTGCGCTGCAGGGACTTAACAACATGTTAATACTGGGGATGAAAATTCATCCAATTGCATCTGATAAGGAAAAGTAAGGATGGTGACAAAGAGAAGCAGAAGCAATTGGAGAAGCTTATACCTAAAGAGATGGTCGCCCCTTTGCGCAGTCCATGGGCCAGTCTGGTACTCATAATTAAGAAGAAAGATGGCTCTAATAGAGATGTTATCATTTCTGGCGCTTAAGTAATATAAATAAAAATGATTCTTTTTCTTTACCAAAAAATTATGCCTTAAACCAACTATGGGAAACAAATATTTTCAGCTCTAGATATTATAAGTGGGTTTGGCAGATTGATTTACCTCATGAAGACCATATAAATGTGCATGATTATTTCCAATCAAGGATTGTTCCAACTGACTTGAATTCCCCAAGGACTATACTATGTGCCAGCCACCTTCCAACGGGCAATGGATACTTTTATGGGAGATTTGAAGATGAGTTTCATTTTATTTTCTTCAACCATAAATCTTTTTATAAAATGTACACCACACATCTATTGCTCCTGGAAGAAATTTTTCATAGGTTACTCTGGTCTCAGTTAAAATTCAATCCTAGTGGATGCCATTATTCAAGTCTCAGATGAAGTATTAGGTCATAGAGTAAACGCTTGAGGAATATGGCCACAGCCATAAAACATTTGATGCCATCAACCACATGAGAGAAATAGAGAGTAAGCTAGATATCCAAGTATATGGGATGGTCAGATACTACCACCAATTTTATACTGATTTTCAAATTCATCAAATCTCTAAAACATCTGCTTCAAGAAAGAATCACCATCCAATGGTCTCAAGAATGTAAGAACTTATCTAAATGGCTATGGAAAGCTTTTACTGAAGCCCCATCCTAAGATATCCCACCTTTGGTTAACCTTTTATAGTACAATCTGACGCATCTATAATAGCTGTAGGAGCTGTGATTTCTTAGATAGGGATGATGGAGAAAAACATTTGGCAGCTTTCTGAAGTCATGTATTGGGTAAACATAAGCGCAATTACACCATATCTGGGTGGGAATGTTTAGCCGCTATATAAAACTGTAACAATTTGATTTGTATATATGGGAATAATTTAAGATTGGTAATGACCATGCTTCCTTTTAATGGCTGTCAGGATTCTCAATATTTTGGCTGGAACTTAGCCTTAGGACCTATAACTTAATTATCACCTTGGGCAATCTTGTATGACAATTATTATATATATTTTTTGATTGATGCTTTGTTGAGCCTAAATCTCAAAGATATTTTAGAGCTGCATGTTATTTAGCATTGGCCAAATTCAACCAATAACAATAAATTACCCAGTGGACAAACTCGATATAAAATTGCCATTAAAGTGCTCCACTAATCATACTTCAGGCTGAAACTCCCTATCTCAACTATTATTCTTTATTGAAGGAAACGAAACCAAATTTTGGCTTATCACACCTTATCCCTAACTTCACCTTATCTTATGGTACCTTTATCTATTTCCTACTTCCTTTTATCCTCTAAAAGATTTAGTATAATATTTCTTAATTTGTTCCCTGTCCAACAGGGCTTGCGCTGAGCATTCCTTATTTCCCTTTACTTAATCAAATAAACTAATAGAACTATTTAAGGAGCAAATAATTTGCTCAATAAAAACAACTTTTTAATCCCTAACTATTTTTAGGCTTTTTTTAGTAGAAGTTCATTCTCTTGGGACCTCTGAACCAACTCTGGTTAAGTCATCCTCTCTCTCCTGTCCACCTCAGCAAGCTTCAAAGGACTGGCCTTCAGACTCTCATCAGTCCTAACAATGGCTATATAATCTTAAGGAACCCAAAAGGTCACTTAGCATGATGGGCTTTAAACCACAGGCCTACAACTATGAGATAGTATATCACTCCAGAAAAATCCATCAGAATGCTGATAAACTTTTGCAGCTGTCTTTTGTAGCAGCACTATCCCCTTTGCAGACGGACTTTTCAAAAAACGAAGATGAAGTATTATACTAACAAAAATTCTGCTATACGCTGCACCTTAAACTGACTAATGAGGGACACTAAAATCTGGGATGGGCAATTGTACAAAGTTGGGGGAAATGACTGAAGATTATAACCTCCACCTTCAGCTCATCTGAAAATAATCATGAAAGCTCATTGCGCAGCAGGACACAGATGCCTACTTAAGATCCTAAATTTTGATTCAAGAGGGGATTAAAAGGAGTACTTAGGGCTCAATATTTAAGATGTATTAACAAAATGCCATGAATGTCAAGCTCATCAGTCCTAAAAGCCTATAACTACTCACAGATTAATTAAACTTAATTGGGCCTGGCATACCATTTCCTAGATATTATAGGACTCTTCCCAACCATCGTTTTTAGCTTCAAATACATTATAGTATCAATCAATCTCACTAAGTGGTTTCAGATTGGCCCATCAAGAGATCTTAGGGAAATATAACTGCAAAATCTATAATGAAAATAATACATTAGCATGGTTGCCACAATTATACTCATGGGCAACGAAACTAAGTTCACATTTTTAAAGTGTTCTAAAGCTGGATGAGCTAATGGGGATCTGTGGAGTCCTTACCATTCCTTATCATCCCAAGACCAATGGTATGGTGGAATGTGCTAACTGTACCTTAGTACTAGCTCTTTGGAAGTTTGACAACAATTTCTAACTCAATGGCCATATATGGACTCAACTATTTTCGCTTTTAAGATCATTTTACCATATCATTACAGGATATGAACCTTTCCAGCTTTTGTACGGTTGGCAACCTGTGGTACTGCCTTTGTAAAATTCAATAATTACAGATGAGGATTAGATTTGACCATCTGATTAAATTCTTAATTGTAATTCTTACTGAAGCTTTTGGGGCAGCTCTGACTATGAAAAATAATCAAAAAGAAAGAGTTAATTTGCATAGGTTCACCATGGCTAGCTTTGTGTCCAGCAATCAATTCCTACTGCAATACCTATGATTTTTGGTAGGACCATAAGTTACTACTTTATGGAAAGGACTTTGAATTCAAGGGTGAGAAAAAAAAACTGGGATTTTAGTCTGGGTGCTTGGACACCCCAACAGCAACTCCAAACTTCCAGGTGGCACCCTACCTTGGAGAGTTGATCCAATGGAAGCAAGAAAGAAGGTTAGATTTCATGCGTTGATGAAGGTGAAGAGGGGGTGGGTTTAGGTTTTCAAGCTTCTGAAATCATTAGGTTGATCAAATAATTCTACCTTTCTTCCCTTTTCCAGACCATTAACACTTTATTTTAGATATGTAAATTATAAAAGAAACCAGACAATTTTAGATATAAAATTTAATGTGGTAAAAATAATACTAATACCTCAACACCTTACCTTTTATCAGGGTGATGGGTTTTATGTTGTGATGGGGAGGTGAAGTTTCTAAGTTGAGTTTTTGTAATAGGGAAAAGGCCAATTTTTAACAACCATAATTTTCTGTTTAAAAGCATAACCACATTCTGAACTATCAGGGATTATTACCTCAACCAATCCTCAGTAATACTTTTAAGCACCAAAGTTCCCACGCTACTCTTAGGTAAATTTGTGGAGTTCTGAATGTTCCCAATTGTGTTAGTAATTTTGGAATTTGGTGACAAGTTTTGCCCTATTTCTACCTTTTCTGCTTAATTTCTTGCACAAAATTGAATTACTAGGTAAGTGTTTCCCACTCAGCTTGACTTCTGGTTGAGCCCCCTGTTGTGGATAGGGAATGGGAACCATTGTAGAAAGCATATTAATTTTTAAAAGTCTCTAAATAGTTGTCTGATTTTACAAATTAAAGCTGCAGATTTTAAGACTTACAAGGGTTTAGGCTGTGGGTGGACTATAGTAAAGCACATGGTAAACAGGGTGGGGTAGCAGCCATTTATCTCTCATCCAGGGTATGCCCTAGGTCAGAGATCTGGGTAAGAGGCTGGGCCTTGAGGTTTTAACCCTTTTTGCCTAAAGGAGAGTATGACTCTGTCTAGTTTAGTAGCTGAAGATAAGGGCCCTTGCATTACCCTTTACTAAAAAGACGGTGTCCACCCCTTCACTTCAAGAGCGTTGGCCAATGTATAATCCTTGTGTGGGGTGGGGGATTTAATAGCTGCAAAAAATACCCTTCTTGGGGGCATGATGAAGGTTCCTGGAAATTATCTCTGTGAAACTTTGAAATCAACTCTTGAAAGTTCTTACAATCTTTGGAGGGACCTAACTATCTTCATGAGATTGAAACCACTTCCAGGATACTAAGTAATGAAACTGCCTTTTAAACTTTGTGAGTTCAAGATATGATCCACCTCAAACTCTTGTGCACCCTCTACCATTATGGGCTCCAACTCCACGGGCTTCTGTCCTATAAATGGCGATAATAAGGAGGGTTGAAATAAATTGTGAAACTTCCAGTAGTGGGTCATTTCCACATGGAAGGATCATTGTTCAGCACCTAATAAATGTGTAAGGGTTCTACATATTTGCAAGCTAGCTTAGTAACATGGCACCTTGAAGTGAAAATCCTTGGTATCAACCATGAACAGATCACCTACTTGGTTATATGGAGCTGCACGGCGTTTTTTTGTTTGCAAACCGCTTGGCATAGTTTGCCAATTTACTCAACTGTTGATGGACCTGGGATGCACCTTCTTAATAGCTTAACAAAGTTGCCCGCTGCTGTAAAAATTTCTGCATATATGCGGTCCAATGGTGAAGTCAGGGTTATATCCTAGATTGGCATACATGGGTGACATCCCTGTTAATGCATGTAGGGAGTTGCTGTATGATAAATGAGAAAATTGAGATTTGCTGCCCAGATGCCTAGTGAGGTGGTGACATAACATTGTAGATATTGTTTAAATGTCTGGTTGGTTTGTTCAGTTTGGCTACAAGATTGAGGGTGAACTTCTTGCAATCTGTAGGGTTTTATATTCAGCATGTCACATAATATCTCCCAAAATCTTAAAGTATACTTAGGGCCTCTATCACTGATTGCCTCCTGGACAATCCAAAAATGGAGAAACGTGGGAACAAACAACGGCGTCATCTCTTCATAAGTAATTAGTGTCATGCAGGGGATAAAGATGGCATGTTTTGTGAAGTGATTTACCACCGTCATGACTGCACATTCCCCTGTGATGTTGACAAACCTACTGTCAGGGCCAAGGGATTAGACCACTTGTCCTTTAGAAAATAGGCCAAGAAACCCGAAGTTCCTGGGTGCTGGATTTTATGTATTTGCTTCCCTTGCCTGGAAAGTCTTTCTTCAGGTTAACGTCCCTGGAGTCATCAGATCCTAACTATTATTTCTTCCTAAATAAATTGAGGAAGGACAATTTAACTTAAAAGTGGCAAAAAGAGTGCTTTTTTATTTTTTTTAAAAGGAATTATAAGAGAGTTCAATAAGGTTTCTTCAGTAAATATTCAAGCGCTCCAAGCTGAGATCTACACTTGCTACCAAATGGGGATTCTGCAGCAGACGGTCATTTCAGTCAAATAGGATTCGCTTGCCAAATGAAATGGGTTTGAACCCCAAGGTTGGGAGGCTTTGGGCAAATAAAATTTGACCGCATTAGTTGGGGATTCTCCCCAATATTGAGAGGGCTTGAAATTAGTGGGGGATTTTCCCCTAATATTAAGAGGGCTTGAAATTTGTGGGGGATCCCCAATACAATTTTCAGCTACTATAACAGATCAGGTTCAGTTCCTGTCATCTGCTTCATGTGAATCTTTGATTTGGGCAGGAATTTTGACAACGTCACCCTCTAGATCTTGACGCAGGGGGAAAACAGATGGAGAAAGCAACTATGAATGCGATTTACTATGGTGCCCTGAATGACCACTACAATTTAGTGTTTGTTGCCCCACTTATAAATGACTTTGTAGGGCCCCAACCAGTTGGTGCCCAATTTGTTATCACGACCTCCCAGCCCATGGTGGTAGAAAAGGACTATGTCACCCTGTTGGAAGGTGTGGAGAGGTTCATGTTTGTCATTAAACCAATTTTTTTGCTACTAGTGGTAGCAGATAAGTTGTTGGAATCCAGGGCCTGAAGTCAGATAATTTCATTGGCAATATTTCACATAGTGACTTCAGGGGCTTTGGGCAAGGCTTAGTCGAGCATAGCCTGCACTTTATCAGGCAGCTAGAAATTACTTCCATACAACGCTTGAAAGGGAGACAACTTAATTATTTGATGATAGCTGATTTTATAGATCAGAATTTCACTAGGCAAATATTGGGGCCAATGAAGTGGGTCATTCATAGCCATTTTCTGGAGGGTTGCAGTTAGAGTACCATTTCCCCACTCTACCATTTAATTTGTTGAAGGATGGTAGGGAGTGGAATTTACCTGAGTGTATCCCATCTGTTTGGCTAAATCTTCCACCAATAAAGATCGGAAGTTTTGCCCATTATCCAAAAGAATTGTGTTAGGGCACCCATGCTGGGTGATAATCTAATTATATAAAGATGTGGCGGTAGCTTTTTCCAAAGAAGATGGTAGTGATAAAGCTTTGATCCACTTAG
The DNA here is from genome assembly GCA_022478985.1 of Massospora cicadina. Lineage (NCBI taxonomy): Eukaryota > Fungi > Entomophthoromycota > Entomophthoromycetes > Entomophthorales > Entomophthoraceae > Massospora > Massospora cicadina. The sequence continues at coordinate 250,764 of JAKSZP010009235.1, forward strand.
TTAAATGATCCACTGCTAGGAGGAGGAACTGATGACCATTAGAGACTCAAGGGAGAGGTCCCACAACATCAATACTGATAGTATGGAAGAGTTTACAGGGTGGAACCACTGGATGTTGAGATTGGGGATTAGGTCCAGCTTAAATTTTATATACCAGGCAGGAAACTGATATATATTTGTGGAAACAAGCATTCCTTCCCAGTAGCATTGAGTCTTGAGCCACTGGTAAGTTTTCTGAATTCCCCCTTGGCCAGCTTGCCAATGTCCCTCTAATATGATGTTGGTCTGCACTGAGGGTCATATATATGGCAACCATTTTTGACATACTAATTTGTACAGCTTAACATTTTTAATTTGGAGGTTCGCCAACTTTTTTGTTAATTCTTTTTGAGGAGTTGAGGATTTATTTTTCCATAAATGTGATTGGATTAAGAGGTCGTAAAGTCAATCCACCTCAGGGTCAGTTAGATCTAGTATGAGGAGTCTGGATAAGCAATCCACATTTTGGTGAATGGTCCCTGGTCGATGAATAATGTAAAAAACATAACTTTGATGTTTTAACTCCCATCAGGATTCTTCATTTGCTGTAGTTATTGCAAAGAAGCATTATTGCTAATTAAAGTAAAATGATCTCCATATAAGTATGGTCAAAAATGTGTAATAGCCAGTAGGACCTCCAAACATTTGCACTCTGTAACGCTACAGTTGCGTTTGGCTCTGGTTAGGGTTTTTCTATAGTAAGCAATAGGATGGTCTTCTAAGTTTTCGCCATGCTGTGATAGTATGGCTCTGATGGCTATATCACTAGCATTGGTAAAAGGAGAAAGGGTTTATCAAAGTTATGATGTATAAAACTAATGAATGTGAGAGAGATGAGCATAATAGGTCAAAGGCCTGCGGTTGCTCTTCTTTCCATTGGAAGGGTATGCCCTTCTTCAAAAATATACTAGAAGCTCAGAAGTGTTGGCAAAATGGGGATAAACTGGCAATAATATCCCGCCATCTCAAAAAGAACATGTACGTCTCATAGGGATCTGTGGGGACACCTTAGAAATGGCCATAACATTATCATCCATTAGGAATCTTCTGGCTTTACCTACCTTATGGCATAGAAAATCCATTTCTCTATGAAAGAAGGATCATTTTGACAGCTTTAGTTTTAATGAGGCTTGCCATAACCGCTGTAAACTTGCCAAAGATGATCTATGTGCTTGGTAAAAGTTCTTAAAAAATGTTAATATTTTCAAGATAAACTAGCACACAAGAATATTTTAAACCATCTAAAAGTCCGTCCATGGCGCGTTGGAAGGTATCAAGGGCATTACATAACCACTGCGGCATTCATGTGGGCTCAAACAATCCTTCACTAGAGATGAGGGTTCATTTTTCCCAATCCTTCAGGGATAAATTTGACTTGCCAGTACCCGCTGGCAAGATTATTAGCCAAAAAATAGTGGGAACCTGACATCAAGTGTAAAGAGTCATCTATAAGCGGCAATGGATAATTATCTTTATTTTTTATTGAATTGAGGTGGCGATAACTCATGAAAATAAGGCTGCCACTATCCTTTTTCCAAATTTATAAGAGCGGGGAAGCCCACAGGCTTTTAGAAGGCACAAGGAACCCGGCCTCCAACAGTTGCTGTAACTCCAAAGCCACTTGAGCTTCCTCAACTTTAGATTTTTTGTATGGACGAGATTTAAATTTTAAGTGATCCTTGGTCTCAATTTGGTGAATTACCGCGGACATTTTTCTGTAATCACTTGGTCCCAAGGAAAAAATATCACAATAAAACTTGAGGAATATCTTTGACATTTTGGCATTCGTTATGGAAGAGATTATCTCCAATTCTACTTTCAACCAGAGGTATGGTGGTTAGGGGATCGAATCCTAAATTTTGTAGAGAGCCAAAACAACTCACGTTGGTGATATTTTCAATGGGCATAATTTTATGTAAGTAATAGGGCATACCAATGGACTTGGAGGGTCTGATCTGTTAGATTCCTTAATGAAATTGATATAGATTCCCATAATCAGGATCCAAAATCCCCAGACAGGTCAACGCTTCTTTGATAGAAGGGTTTGGGTGTTCACTTAGCTCCAAAACTTGATTAGGAGGGGTTAAGATCTTGAACCCCTTATCCACAATGTCTAGGGAGCCAAAGGGTATTGAATTGGATGGGGGGAATACAAAGGTATCCCATCTTTGGTGTCTATCACATCAGGGGGTAACTTAGTTTTTCCTCTTAAGACATGGTAATCAACTTTACAAATGGAGGATAGATATTTGAGGAGGCATGTTTGTTTTTTCAGGGTTCCTTTACTTTTGACTGGGAGTTTGATTATTAACAGGATCTGGTACCCTAATAGTGAGAAGTATTTTCTTTATGGTTGATAATCCGGATAAACTCCTGCACAAGTTGGATTCCAATAAGCAACTCATAATTATTGTTTTCTAACGTGATAGCGGGTGTGGTAACTAGAAATATAACAAATTGGAGGGGCAAGGCAGAATACACCCTGATTGCTTTAATTATCCAATTACCAGCCGTTCCATATTCAGCTTCATGAATCAAGTTTTGAGCCATTTTTATTTTCTGGACTAGTTGGGAGGATATAAAGTTAACTGGTGAGCCAGTACCACTTATTGCCAAGTCTTTAACCTTATGAACGACTACCTCTACTTGAATTACCAAAGTGCCAAATAGAATTAATGACTAGTAAACTTTTGTGGGGAAATTGTAGTGAAGCAAGCGGAGGATTTTGCCAAAGCCAAGTCTGGGATTGTTCAATGCTTTTAAAGGTTTTATCTACCAGAACTTGGCTTTCCATTGAGGAACTGAACTCCAGGATTTGCTGGGGTAACTGCCCAATATATAAATAAGAAAGCTGAAGATCTTTACATTTAATAGAAAGAGGTACAAAGGCTTCTGCCAGGGCATCTAACACAAAACATTTTAGGTGCTGGGAATATAACTAGTGCTAGAACAAGGGTTTTGAGGCGCTTGAGTGTCATTAACATAGGGAGCCTCCTGCCCTATACTGACTGATCTTTTGCTGACCTACGTAGGAAGATTCAACAAGTGTCTACAGTATTTAATCCTCTTGCAAAAAGTGCAGCATAATTTGGGGGTTTGAGACTTGAAAGGTGTAACCACTAGCACTTGGGGCCAAAGCTAGTTATTATTATTAAAAACAAGTGGGCCCAGTAGGTTTGAGTAGGTCAGCCAGAATCTCCAAAATGGCTTCTTTGATATAGAGGAGAAATGTCCAGTTAGACTTCGCCGCTTTAGGATAAAGTAAAAAGTTAGGCATAAAATTAGATGTCAAAAATGAAGCGGTGATAGCATCCTCTAAAGTAAGACGTTTTCCTATGACTAACATTTAATCCTTAAGATAAAAACGGTGAGCGAACTCAGTGACAGTTTCTCCCCAATTAAGGCTTATACTCATAAAAGTTTTTTTGGTTGGATAAAGTTAGGTCGCTCCTGAATCCCCAAAGCAAGGCAGTCTTGGCATCATTCCAAATCCAGCAAAGCATTAGATGAGGTACCATAATGTCTTGAGCTATGTGACTAAGACAGTTAGTTAGGTGTTTGAGCCACTGGGTGTCATCGGCTTCCTCCATAGCACTTTCATAGCAAATTGAGAAAGAATATTCTCCCTTTGCTTGGGACGTACTTCTCTTTGAATGAAGTTTTAAACGTGCCACTGAGGGAATAAACAGCCAAATGACTTGGACTGACACTGAGGTGACGATTTTACCAAAAGAGGAACTGGTATCACTGGAAAAACATAAGGGTGGAGGGCGTCCACTTTATTTTTAGGACGTTGATATCTTCAAATATTGAATTCACCCAATCATGGGTGGCACAAAGTGTCATGATAACGGCAGAAGAAGTTTAGACCAGCCTGCCAGTCAGGATGCATAAGCACTCAAAAAGTAAGCCAGAATGCCAGAGGCATTGCCACCCAAATGACGTTGTATGGAGCCGTGCATTGGGAAATGATAAATCGTTGGTGTAAGACAATAGTGAATATCATAAGAACAAACCAAATTGAGGCTGCCCCAGACCATGGAGGTCTTTCTTCAGGGGGTGGAACCACAGGTATGGTTTCAACAAGATCACCAGTATACAGGGTTAATTTGACTGGGGAGACAAGGGAGTGGATCCTTGCTTGAGATGGTGGACATAAGGCCACAAGATCTCAGTGTATTGTTGACAAAAGTTCATAATGACAGGGTTAAATTGCCAGAAGTATCTAGCTTGCTGAATCCAGTCTACAACGGTGGGGCCATAGTGACCATGAGTACCAGTAAAGCCCATCCAGTATATATACTGACGGACTACCAGGGAAAAGCCATTGGGAATGCAGCTAGAAGTAAATCAAGAAAATCAAAATTGATTGTTTTTGAGGCAAAATTTTATTGCAATGGAAAGTGAAGAAAATTGTCCAACAATTTTCTCAGTGCGATGCAACAGATTAAATAGTAGTTGGTTGATGCAGGGAAAAGTCAGGATTGAGACCCTCAATTTCAACCTAATGGCAAATTATTTGGAATGGGGTGGATAAGTTTACTGGGAACTGACATCAAAGAGTTTGGCAGTAGGCCAAGTTGCTGTCAGTTTGATTTTGAACATTTAAACTGAGGCTCAGCTACATTTCTGATGGTTGGCATGATGGCATTTGGCCCAATGGCAGCAGGAACTCCCTAAGGCCACCCCATGTAGGGGCAGTCCCAATTGGTTGGAACGGGTTTGGGATACCCAACCTGCCCATGCCTGGTCACTGGGCCATTCATTCAGTCAAACATATTGCATCAGCTGCAACACCCAATTTGCCTGAAGAAAGCTTTGAACCCTCGTTGATGATGTCTGAAGCTATCACCTGCCTGTCATGAATGATCCCAAACAATTTTGGGAGGGGGTTGATTTTTACAATCATAGTGTTAGATGAATCAAAACCATCGGCAATTATGGCTGATGAATCAGTATTCCCTTTTTACTACATGGAATCTGAACATTGGGATGATTCTCACTAAATTTATGACCAATCAATTTCATTTTGGCGATCTCAGTGCAGATTTCCCTGATTAGATGTACTAATTCTGCCGAGGTGAGTGTGGGCACCAGGGGAGGGATCCAAAGTGAAAGAGCTGTTACCCAGCGCTTGTCTACCACAAGGGCGAGGTCTCCCTGGGTAACGAGGGGTACAGCCACCCTCTTTGATACCTTCTTACTTGGGAATGGAAAAAGGGCTCAATGAACATGCAGGGGACGTTCCACAGGACTTAAATTACCCTTTCCTTTTTCCAAAGGAAGAGCACCACCGCCAGAAACTGTATGAGAGCCGCATTCTTGTGTGCCTTGGTTAACTTGATCACCATTACTGTCACAATTTTTGGGGGGCGGGGAGCTTCAGGGTGGGATTCATGGAATTCTTTGACCAGTTTCATACAGTTGGCACAATCACAAGCCTTAACTCAACTGTTCTTATAAGCCAGATACCCTTTCCAAGCCATGAGATATTAAATGACAATCAGGACTTACAGGATGCCAGGATATTCTCCACCTCAGCCTCTTCCACATCCTCAATGATGATCAGTTCAGGCTCTGTGAGAACTGTACCCTTGAAGGGTGACAACTGGGAAAGGTGGAAGATGGGATGCTGTTTCCAGTGAGCTGGAAGCTTCAACTGAAACGCACCATTGCCCAAGACCTCCTCCACCAGATGAGGGCCCAAACTCTTACTTGTGAACTTGTGGGAAGGGGCTTGTATCTGTAAATGACGGGTATTGAGCATAACATGGGAGCCCACCAATATATTGTGACTGTCAGGCGGACAGCAAGTAAGAATTAGACTGGCCTACCAGCCCAGATGCCAGAGCATCTGAACAGAAAACCAGAATGCCCAGGGCACTGCTGCTGATATGACTAATATGGAACCAGAAAGGGTTTCCACCAATATCTGCCAGTGAGCCAGAATTTCATATAGGCACAAAATAAAGTACCAGATGCACACAGCTGGTAACTTCAAGGGGTACGAGAACATCAGCGGATAAGGCAGCTTAATTTTTAATATATAAAAACTAATTTTTGGGAAAGGATTTTTAATAGGAATTTAAGAAAGAAAATTTGTCCAACAATTTTCTCAGTGCAATGCGACTGATTAGATAGTAGTTGATTTGGGGAAACCAAAACAAAGATTGGGTCCCACAAATTCAGCCTAACCGGCGAATTATTCAGAAATGGGTGGGTTTGTTCCTTGGGAACTGACATCACAAAATTTGGCGGTGGGTCAAGTCACTGCCAGTTCACCTCAAACATCCAAACCAATGCTCTACTATGTTTATGATGGTTAACGCGATGGCGTTTAGCCTGACAAGCGGTGGGAATCCCCCAAGGCCACCCCACATAGGGGTGGGCCCATTTGGTTGGTAACAGGTTTGGGACGCCCAACCCGCCCATGATTGGTCGCTGGGCCGTTCATTTGGTCAGTAGCATTGCATCAGGTGCAACACCTGATTTGTCAACAGGAAGCTTCAAAACCTCATCGATGGTGTCTGGTGCTATTACCTGACCATTGAGGTGATGCCCAACAGATTTGGGAGAGGGGAGATTTTTTTGATTGTCATGTTAACCAAATCACAACTGTCAGGCATACCGGCCAATAGCTCAGTCTTCATACTTTTTTGACCATTTAAAATCTGAGCATTGGGCTGATTGCCGCTCAAATTAGTTATGATCAATTTCATTTCAGCGATATCAGCACAGATTTCACTGATTCCTTGTACCAGTTCTGCTGAGGTTAGTGTGGGTACTGGAAATGGGATCTGAAGTGAAAGAGCTGTTACCCAGCTCTCATCTACTATGTGAGCGAGATCGCCCTGAGTAACGAGAGGTACAGCCATCCTCTTCAGTGCCTTCTTACTCAGAAATGGGAAAATGGCCCTGTCAACACCCAGAGGATGTTCCCCGGGACTTACATTACCCTTTCCTTTTCCCAAGGGGAGGGCCCCACCACTGGGGAGCTGCATGAGAGCCACATTCTTGTGCGCCTTGGGTAACTTGATTGCCATAAGAGACGTGACTTTTTGGGGAGGGCGGGGAGCTTCAGGGTGGGAGATGTGGAATGCATCAACCAGGTCCATGCAATTTGCGCAATCGTGCACCTTGACCCAACTGTTTTCATAAGCCAGATACCCTTTCCAAGCCACGAGGTATTGTATAGAACGTCAGGATTTCCAGGATGCCAGGATAGCTTCTACCTCAACCTCCTCTTCATCTTTGACGATGATTGGTTCTGGTTCTGTGGGTATTGAACCCTTGAAGGGTGACAGCTGGGAGACATGGAAAATAGGATGCTGCTTCCAATACATGGGAAGCTTCAACCAGAACGCCCCGTTACCCAATAGCTCCTCCACCAGATGGGGACCCAAGCGTTTACTGGCGAATTTGCAGGAAGGGGTCTGGATTTTTAAAATGATGGGTGTCGAGCATAACGTAAGAACCCTTCATAAACTTGTGACCAGGAAGGCGTTTTTGATCCGCGAACCACTTGTAGTCATCTATAGCTTTGGTGAGGTATTCTAACATTAAGGCTTGAGTCAATCTAATATGAGCAGCGTGGTCCGCGGCAGCTTGAACCTCTGGCTGCAAGCACAGTCTGACTAAAACAAAGGATTATAACACAGCGTTGCTTTATAGGGGGAAAACCCTGTGGATGCATGGGTTCCATTATTGTACGTGAATTGGGTGAGAGGGAGGTCATCAGCCCAAGTATCCTGTGCGGCTGCAGCATATTAACGCAAGTACTGCTCAAGAACTTGTATGACCCGCTCAGTCTGGCCGTCAGACTGAGAATGATATGCCATGGAGTGACAGGGAGATATTTTCAGGATTGATAGGAGTTCACTCCAAAGTTGCGCAGTGAACTGAGAGCCACAGTCACTGATGATCTCCTGGGGGAGACCAAACATTAAAAACACATGGCGTACAAAAAGGCGGGCAGTTTCTTTGGATGTATTGTGGAAGTGCAAGGTATAAAAAGGGAAAATTTTGTGAAGTGATCCACCACTACCATCACTGCTGTGAACCCATTTGAACAGGGGAGCTTGACAATAAAGTACATGGACACCGATGTCTATGGGCCCTCCGCCTGTTGTAAGGGGTGCAGGAGGCCATTTTTGCTGGAATGATCTGACTTGGCACTGGCACAAGTAACACAATCGGCGATCCAGGCTGGGACTTCTGTCAAACCTGCCCAATTGTAGGTCCATTTGATTAAATCAATGCAATTCTTAGAAACTGGGTGACCAACTGTAGGGGATCGTGATGTGTGCAAAAACCTCAGTTCAGAAGGAGGGGGAACCCAAACGCGAGATCTAAAATATATAAGACCCTCATTTAGTGAGTATAGGGAGTGTTTAGGCTTCTGGTGGGATAACTGCTAGATCAACTCCACGCCCTCAGGGCAGGCCATTTGACTGTCTAAGACCCAAGCAACTAACGGAGTGTCAGGGGCAGAGTGACGGAAGAAATGACAGAGGGAACAATTGACAAGATTTGGGTGGTAGGAATCACAGTAACAAGATCCACTTCCTCTAGATCCGCGGAACTGTGGGTGGGTCTGCGGCTGAGAAAATCGGGAATTACATTTAGTGCACCTTTTACAAATTCATATTTGAAGTTAAATTGCACAGGTCCTTATAGGTTCAGGCTTGTCAGTGTGCCAATTTTTGGGGTTTACAAAAGTACAACAAGGCCTGGTGATCCATGCAAACCATTAATTCATGTAGGGCACCCTGTAACAGGTACCTCCAATGAGTTAGGGCCCATGCAACAGCTGCCAAGCCTTGTCATAAATAGCCCAAGACTGCTCTGTAGAGTTAAACTTTTGGGAAAAGTAGGCGACTGGGTGTTCCAAGACATCGTGCTCCTGGAGCAACACTTCTCCTTCAGCTACTGACAACGTGTTGCATGCAACGATATATGGCTTGGTGGGATTAGCATGTATTAAAATGGGAGGGGATAAAAACATTACTTTAATTGATTTGAATGCCTGTTGGCATTTGTCCATCCAACAAAAAGGTACATTTTTCCTTGTGAGTGGGTGGAGCGGGGCGGCGAGCTGAGAGAGTGTGTGGAAGAACTTTTTAAGAAAATGACGGTTACCAAGAAACTCCATAGTTGTTTCTGGGTAGTAGGGGTTGGCCACTCCCAGATAGCATCCAACTTATTGGGAGGGATTGTGACACCATCTTAAAGAACCAGATTACCAAGGAAAGTAACCTCCTCCTTATAAAATTCACATTTGGACGGTTTGAGGAACAACCCTGCCTTATGCGAGGTGACCACCACCACTTCCAAGTCAATTGCATGTTGTTCGGGAGTTGGGGAGTGAACCAGAATATCATTGATGTATGCAACAGCACAGGTGAACTGGAGGTCACCCAGTACATTATCAATCATCCATTGAAATGTAGCGGGAGCATTCTTCAGCCCAAAAGGCATTACACGAAATTGGATTATGCCGCGCTTTGTCCAGATTGCTGTTAAACATTCCTGCCCTTCCATTACCCAGATTTGGCTGAAGGCGCTCACCAGATCCAGCTTAGAGAACGCATGGGATTTGGTGATTGCTTGACTGATTGTACGCTCCAGAGGCAAAGGGTAGGGATCAGTAACTATTATTTTATTCAAATTGCCGTAATCCATGCAGGGATGGAGAGAACCATCTGCTTTTTTGGCAAAGATGATGGGTGAGGTCTCCTTAAACAGCCAACCTTTTCTCAACATATCATCCAACCAGGTATTGAGTGCAACTTCTTCCTCCGCTGTATGGGGATACAGCGGACAGTTGATGTTCACCAACTCCACGGTCGTTCAAAACCCACAATTGTACCTGGTGTGTTTAGGCAGACTATCTGCCTTTTCCATATCAAAGATTCTCCGATAGCACATTAGGTTTTGGGGAAATTGGCTGGGATGCCCGCAGAAGTGACTAGGGTAGTGATAGAGCTAGTACCTTGTACCTTCTTGAGGGTGTCAATCAAAGGGAATTCTCCCTCTGAATGATCTTTGGTAAATGACAACGTATTAGACTCTAAATGAAACTTCACATGTTGTCAATGCTACCACCCCACACCTAAGATCACCAGAAACACCAAGTCCAGCATAGCCAATAAACGATTGCAGAAGCTGAACTGGTGGATTAAAAAAGATACCGGTCAGCAAATGACATATGAGGGCTGATAAGCAGATGAGGCCACCAAACTGAGGAGCCCGCATCCATTTCCAGCTTTAATTGTTGCTCCAATTCAACACTCATAAAATTTCCCGCAGCTCCAGTGTCCACCAGTGCCTCAAAAGAGACGTGATGAGAACCAACGCTAATCTTCATGGGTACTAAGAAGTAAGCGTAGTTCTCCTTATTGGTAGTTGTGGATGAATCCAGCGATACTGAAAAGATGGTGGTGGGATCTGGGGAAACCAATGGGCAAATAGCCACAGCAACTTTGGGGTATGGTTTTGGAGGTTTAAGTGTGGATGGTCTAATGCGGTCAGAGATAATCTTTTTTACAACCTGGCTCAATTGGAAAGAAGGAACCATTGCTGCGCCTACACATGTGAGAAAGGCGGAAATGACTAAGAATAATGGTTGATCGATTATGTCAGGTGAACAGCAAGTAAGAATTAGACTGGCCTGCCAGCCCAGATGCTAGAGCATCCGAACAGCAAACCAGAATGCCTGGGGCACTGCTGCTGATACAATGAATATAGAGCCAGAAAGGAGTTTCACCAATATCTGCTGGTGAGCCAGAATTTCATATTTGCAAAAAATAAAGTACCAGATGCACATGGCCGTTAACCCTGAGGGGTACAAGAATGTCAGCGGATAAGGCAGCTTAATTTTTAACATATAAAAATTAATTTTTGAGAAAGGATTTTTAATAGGAATTTAGGAAAGAAAAATTGACCAACAATTTTCTCAGTAAGATGTGACTGACTAAATAGTAGTTGATTTGGGGAAACCAAAACAAAGATTGGGTCCCACAAATTCAGCCTAACCGGCGAATTATTTGGGAATGAGCGGATTTTTCCTTGGGAACTGACATCACAAAATTTGGTGGTGGACTGAGTCTCTGCTGGTTCAACCTCAAACGTCCAAACCAAGGCTCTACTATGTTTATGATGGTTGGTGTGATGGCATTTAGCCTGATGAGCGGTGGGAATTCCCCAAGGCCAAACCACATAGGGGTGGACCCATTTGGTTGGTAACAGGTTTGGGACGCCCAACCCGCCCATGCTTGGTCGCTGGGCTGTTCATTTGGTCGGTAGCATTGCATCAGATGCAACACCTGATTTTTTTAACAGGAAGCTTCAAAACCTCATCGATGGTGTCTGGTGCTATTACCTGACCATTGAGGTGATGCCCAACAGATTTGGGAGAGGGGAGATTTTTTTGATTGTCATGTTAACGGAATCACAACCATTGGGCATTCCAGCCAATAGCTCAGTCTTCAAACCTTTTTGACCATTTAAAATCTGAGCATTGGGCTGATTGCTGCTCAAATTGGTTATGATAGATTTCATTTTGGCAATCTCGGCGCAGATTTCACTGATTCCTCATAGCAATTCTGCTGAGGAGAGTGTGGGTATTGGGAGTGGTATCTGAAGTGGGAGGGCTGTTACCCAACACTCGTCTACCATGTGAGCGAGATCACCCTGAGTAATGAGTGGTACATCCATCCTCTTTGGTACCTTCTTACTTAGAAATGGAAAAATGGCCCGATCAACCGCCAGGGGACGTTCCCCAAGACTTACAGTGACCCAGGAGCTGCTTACAATCTGCGAACCACTTGTAGTCGTCAATAGCTTTGGTGAGGTGTTACCACACTAAGGATTGAGTTGTTCCTAGTATGTTCAGTGTAATCCGCGGCAGCTTGAACCTTGGGCCACAAGCAAGGTCTGACCAAAAAAGGAAGGGTTATAACCCAACGTTGCTTCATAGGAGAAAACCCTGTGGACACATGAGTCCCATTGTTATAAGCGAAATGAGAAAGGGAAGGTCGTTGGCCCAGGTATCCTGTGTGGCTGCAGCATAGCAATGCAGGTACTGTTCAAGGAGTTGGTTGACTCTTGGTCTGTCCATCAGACTTGGGATGATATTTTATGGAACGACAGGGGGAGATTTTAGGATAGATAAAAGTTCACTCCAAAATCGCGCTGTAAATTGGGTTGCACAGTCACTAATGATCTCCTGTGGGAGACCAAACATCAAGAACACATGGCGTACAAAAAGGCAGGCGGTTTCCTCAGATCTAATCATGGAAGTACAAGGAACAAAAAGGGAAAATTTAGTAAAACAATCCACCACCACCATCACAGCTGTGAACCCATTAGAGCAGGGGATTTTGATGATAAAGTCCATGGACACTGATGTCCATGGACCCTCCACCTGCTGTAAAGGGTGTAAAAGACTGTTTCTGACAGAGCAATCTAATTTGGCCTAAGCACAAGTAATGCAATTGGTGATCCATACTGGAACCTCTTTTGTCAAACCCTCCCAATTGCAGGTCCACTTGATCAGGTTGATGCATTTCTTATTGCTGGGATGGCCGACTGTGAGGGAGATTGTGATGTGTGCAAAATACTTCGGCTCTGAAGGAGGGAGGGACCCAGATGTGTGACCAAAAATAAATGAGGCCCTCCTCCATGGAGTATAGGGAGTGTTTATGATTCTTGTGAGACAACTGCTCAACCAAATTCACGCCCTCAGGGCAGGCCATTTGACTGGCTAAGACCTGAGCAACTAGCGGGGCATCAGAAACCAGAGCGATGGAAGAAACAACAGGGGGAAAAATCAACAGGATTTGGGTGGCAGGAATCACAGTAACAAGGTCCACTTCCTCCAGGTCTGAGGAACAGTGGGCGGGGCTGTGGCTGAGAAAATTGGGAAGTACGTTAAGTGCACCTTTTACAAATTCACATTTGAAATTAAACTGCACAGGTCCCAATAGGTTCAAGCTTGCCAAAGCGCAAATTTTTGGGGTTTGCAAAAATACAAGAGAGCCCGGTGATCCTTGTGGACTGTTAACTCATGTTGAGCACCCTGTAACAGATACCTCCAATGAGTTAATGACCATGCTACAGCTGCCAACTCCTTATCATAGATGGCCCAAGGCTGCTCTGTAGAGGTAAAATTCCAGGAAAAATAGGCGACTGGGTGTTCCAAGCCATCATGCTCTTGGAGTAACACTGCCCCCACTGCTACCAAAGAGGCGTCACATGCAATGATATTTGGCTTGGCGGGATCTGAGTGTTACTAAAATGGGAGAGGACACAAACACCTCTTTGATTAATTCAAACGCTTGTTGGCATTTGGGCATCCAGCAAAACAGTACGTTCTTCCCTGTAAGGGGGTGGAGCGGAGCAGCAAGCTGGGAAAGAGCCGGGGAAAATTTTTAGAAAAAATGATGGTTCCCAAGAAACTCCATAGTTGTTTCTGGGTAGTTGGTGTTGGCCATTCTCGGATAGCATCCAACTTATTGGGAGGGATTGTGTAGCCATCTTTAAAAACGAGGTTCCCAGGAAAGGTAACCTCCTCCTTATAGAACTTACATTTGGAAGGCTTGACAAACAAGCCTGCTTTATGCAAGGTGGCCACAACTGCTTCCAAGTCAGTAGCATGTTGTTTGGGATTCAGGGAGTGAACCAGAATGTTATCAATATATGCAACTGCGCAAGTAAACCGGAGGTCACCCAGTACATTGTCAATCATATGTTGAAACGTAGCAGGACCATTCTTCAGCCCAAAGGGCATCATAGGGAATTAGAAAATACCTAATTTTGTTTGGATCGCTGTAACCATTCTTGCCCTTTCATTATCTAAATCTGGTTAGAAGTGTTAACTAGATCCAGCTTAGAGAACACACAGGGTTTAGCGATTGCCTGGCTAATCATCTGCTCCAGAGGCAGGGAGTAGGGATTGGAAACCCTTACTTTATTTAAATGGCCATAATCCACGCAGGGATGGAGGAAACCATCAGCTTTTTTGGTGAAGACGATGGGGGATGCAACTGGCGAGGTCTCCTTAAACAGCCACCCTTTTCTCATCATATCATCCAACTAAGTGTTGTGCGCAATCTCCTCCTCCGCTGTATGGGGATACAATGGACAGTTGATATCTACCAACTCCACTGTCATACAAAATCCACAGTCAAATCTAGTGTGAGGAGGCAGTTAATCCGCCTTTTCAGAGTCAAAGATGCTTTGATAGCACATTAAGCTTTCAGAAAATCGGTCAGTATGCCCGCAGGAGTGACAAGGGAAGTTATAGAACTACGGCCTTGTGTTTTCTTAAGAGTGTCAAGCAGAGGGAATTCACCCTCCAGTTGATCATTAATGAATGACAACATGTTAGACTCCAGGTGAATCTTGACATGTTGTTGGCGCCACCATCCCACTCCTAAGATCACCAGAAACGCCAAGTTCAGCATAGCAGAGAAACAATTGCAGAAGCTAAACTGGTGTACCAAGAAAGGCACTGGCTGCCGGATAACATACAAAGTTTGGGAGGCAGAAGAAGTCACCATCACCAAGGGACCTGCGTCCATGTCTAGTTCTAATTGTTGGGCCAACTTGACACTCATGAAATTACCCACGGCCCCAGTATCCACCAAGGCCTCAAAGGAGACATGGTGAGAACTGACACTTATCTTCATAGGCAATAAGAAATAAGCAAAGTTTTGTTTATTGGAAGATTTGGCCGTTTCTGTTGCAACTGAAGAAATAACTGGAAAATTGGGGGAAAGGTCATGGGCTTTCACTGGAGCAAAAATAGGAAGTACGAGGGCAGGAGAGATGACTTCTTCCATCTGGGCTTTTACAGATTCATTTAGAGGTGAATCATAGTCAGCCAATTCAGACACAGGAATCATGACAGGATTGGTAGCTGGAGCCATCGCTGGTTTGAGGGTAGACACTCCATCCGCGTCTTTGTTGGGTAATCCTATCATAAAATTTCCCTTTTGATAACAGGAAGCATAGCGGGGGGAGGCAATAATAGTAGTCGTGATGGTACATATTTGATCTATTGTTCCTTGTAAGGTGGAACAGACCTCATGATGAGCAGAAACCAAATCCAAACCTGATCTAAAGACTGCCTGAAGCATATCATTAGGGAGGGCCAGTGGGGGAGCCTGTTCACGGAAGGTAGAGATCAAAGAAGCCAAGCTAGGGGCTTTGGCCATAGTATAGAGCAATCTGAATAAGTGGTCCGAGCGTGACACAGGGGGTTTCAAGGCAGCCTATATGACAGCCATCAGTGGAGTGGGATCTTCCGCAAGTGAGGAAGAGCGCAGAAGTCCTCTAACCCACCAACGGGCATCCCCTTCCACAGCATCCAATAACTTGACCCCTTGTTGGGCATGAGATAACGTGGAGGCATTATTAAGAGCAATTGCCAAATGCATTTGCACCTCAGAGAGGGCGTCAAGAACTTGATTGGCTATTTCATGGGAAAAAACACATGATTTTCCTTCTGGGCTATTAGGAGGGGAGGAGTAGCAATCCACGCAGCTTTTTCAGTCTGAAGAAATTTCTTAAGGTAGATCAGATACTATTCCTAAAATAGGCAAGTGACCAAACAAACAACAAAAAGCAGACTACTTATTTTAAATTCATTTGGTAAAGAGTAACCACTGCAACGCCCACCTTGAAGAGCAAGGTGGAAGTGGCTGGAAACAATGGTTGGTCAATTATGTCATGGAAACATCAGAAGAAGTTTAGACTGTCCTGCCAGTCAGGATGCATAAGTACCCAAAAAGCAAGCCAGAATGCCAGAGGCATTGCTTCCCAAATGACATTGTATGGAGCCGTGCATTGGGATATGATAAATCGTTGGTGTAAGACATTAGTGAATATTATCCCAAGAACAAACCAAATTGAGGCTGCCCCAGACCATGGAGGCCTTGCTGCGGGGGGTGGAACCACAGGTATGGTTTCAACAAGATCATCAGTATACAGGGTTAATTTGACTGGGGAGACAAGGGAGTGGATCCTTGCTTGAAATGGTGGACATAAGGCCACAAGATCCCAGTGTATTGTTGACAAAAGTTCATAATGACAGTGTTAAATTGCCAGAAGTATCTAGCTTGCTGAATCCAGTCTACAACGGTGGGGCCATAGTGACCATGAGTACCAGTAAAGCCCATCTGGTATATAAACTGACATGCCACAGGGAAAAGCCATTGGGAATGTGGCCAGAAGGAAATAAAGAAAATCAAGATTGATTGTTTTTGAGGCAAAATTTTATTGCAATGGAAAGTGAAGAAAATTGACCAACAATTTTCTCAGTGCAATGCAACAGATTAAATAGTAGTTGATTGATGTGTGGACAAGCCAGGATTGAGACCCTCAATTTTGACCTAACCGGCGAATTATTAAGGAATGGGGCGGATAAGTTCACTGGGAACTGACATTGAAGAATTTGGCGTCAGGCCAAGTCACTATAAGTTTGACCTTAAAATGTCCAAACTGAGGCTTGGCTATGTTTCTGATGGTTGGCATGATGGTGTTTGGCATGATGGGCAGCAGGAATCCCCCAAGGCCACCCCATGTAGGGTTAGTCCCAATTGGTTGGGAATGGGTTCAGGATACCCAACCCACCCATGCCCAGTCGCTGGGCCATTTGTTCAAACAAATGTGTTGCATTGGCCGCAACACCCAATTTGCCTATAGGGAGCTTCAAACCCTCATCGATGGTGTCCAAAGCTATTACCTGCCCATTGTGATGATCCCCAGTGACTTTGGGAGGGGGTTGATTTTACAATCATAGTGTTAGCTGAATCAAAACTGTCAGCGATTCTGTCCAATGAATCAGTCTTCCCTTTTTGACTACATGGAATCCAAACATTGGGATGATTCCTACCTGATTTTGGACTGATCAATTTCATTTCAGTAATATTGGCGCAGATTTCCCTAATTAGATGTACTAATTCTGCTGAGGTGAGTGTGGGCACTGGGGAGGGACCTAAAGCGGAAGAGCTGTTACCCAGCGCTTGTCTACCATATGGGTGAGGTCGCCCTGGGTAATGAGGGGTACAGCCACCCTCTTTGATACCTTCTTACTTGGGAATGGAAAAAGGGTCTGATCAACGCGCAGGGGACGTTCCCCAGGACTTACACAAAGGGCCAATTTTGTGGCGACAAGAGGTTTAACTGCTGATTTTCCATATAAGCTCAGTGGTCACATCTCTAAGCTCAAGTTGGTGTTGTTCAAAGGCAGAATTTTTTTGCTCCATCCCACACATCATAGTGGTTAAATTGGCCAAGAGCTTAAGGCATTCCTGATTTGAAGAGGGATCTGACGCTGAATTATACATAGTAATAATAGTTGCACCGCAAACTCAGGGTAAATCTGGCAGAGAGCACCTGTTCTGTTGGTACCAAGGGTTTAGACCACTTGTCCCTTTTTTTATTATAGGCCAGGAAACCTGAGCTTTCTGGGTGCTGGATTTTATGTATTTGATTTCCTTGGGCGAAAAGTCTTTCTTCAGGTTAACATCCCTGAAGTCATCAGATCCTAACTATTATTTCTTAAAAATAAATTGAGGTAGGCCAATTTTAACTTAAAAGTGGCAAAAAATGTTCTCTTTATCTTTTAGAAAAGGATTATAAAGGAGTTCAGCAAGGTTTCTTTAGTAAACCTCCAAGTGGTCCAAGCTAAGATCTACACTTGTTACCAATCAGGAATTCTGTGGCAGACTGGTCATCTCAGTCAAACAGGATTCACCCACCGCATGATAGGGTTTGAACCCTGAGGGTAGAAGGCTTTGGGCAAATTACATTGTACTGCATTAGTCAGGGATTCTCCCCAATATTAAGAGGGCTCAAAATTTATTGGGGATTATCCCCAATATTGAAAGGGCTTGGAATTTGTTGGGCTTATCCCCAATACAAATTTCAGCTACTTTAAAAGATTGGGTTCAAATTACCATCATCTGCCTCATACAAATCTTTGATTTGGGCAGAAATCCCGACACCTACTATAAAATCCACTGAAATGAAGGCTATTGTGTTTTTGCTAAATTAGAAGGCTGGATTCTTCAAAGATTACACAATATTTAGTCATAATAGGTCCATTGGAATTCTTAGTAGACTTAGGACTTAAGGGAAATATCTTGGCGGATTAGATGTCATTGCCAAGGCAAATCTCTGCTATGTGTGCAGGCAAAATCTCTTAGTTTTTTGGAAGTCATTACCTAAGCATATCAATAATTAAAACTAAGAAAAGGAAAATGATAAAAGATATTAAATCAAGCGTGAATATATTAAGAAAGTAGTACTATATATAGTTCTAATATAAAACAAAGATAGTATAAAATAAAGGGAAATGATAGATAAATGATATTAATGGGCAAACTGGATATAGCTTAGATATTTAGGTATACAACAGAAAGAATTGTTTTCCCTATATTCAGCGTTGTCATGGTCTGTCTGATAATTATTATGAAATTACTTGACAGCACCTCATTGTATTTCATGGAACAGTAGCTCATTGCCCGATTATATATAATTACATGACATGAGGAAGCTAATTTAAATAGTATATTGCTAAATGGCAATGCATTTGCGTTTCTGAAAGGAATAACATGATCAGGATTTTGACAGATGTTATTTATTAATTTGTGAATTAAAAGTTTGTCGCTGAGGGTATAATGGTCAGTTGAGCATTAAATGCTGATTCATCTTGATTCTTTAATGAGGCATTTCAGTGTTGTAAATTGTATAAATAGGCAGTCATGATGATTTAATCCCATATTCAGTAGAGCTCTGAAAAAGTGATTATCCCAACTTTGTTTAGTTGTAATTTGGAGCTATTAACAATTTAATGCTATGAAAATTAAGGCTAACAATTTCAGCCTTGATCTCACTAAAGTATTGGTCACTAAATTAAGAACAAATATAGGCTAGAATTGCATATTTGTTAAATTATCATAAGCCCAAGGTTGAGGCTTTACACCTACTAGGGCGAACCCTGCAATGCCCCTCCAAGCCTTAACTGTGGTTGGTAATAATTTATCCAGTTCCAGCCAGTCGCTTTAGGGCCCCAAACTACCAGAGTTGGGCTGGAGGTTATAACTCAAGGTATTTGGTTAGGTGGCAGCCAAGTGAGTAAAATTCGGTCTTCAGTCTCATAGTCTGTAGGCAGTTGGTGATAGGACAGAATATCTCATAAATTTTATTCACCTGAAAACTTTTAACTTGAGAAGATGGTTTCCAAAGGTTTGGTTAGTTTACCCAGCTTAGGAATGGCAACCCTAATTTCAACGGTAGGATGTAAGGATTGAGTGTGAAGATAAAAGAAAGTCAGTTTAGGCTTAAAACTAAAAATAGATCTCAGCATCACAATTATCAAAGTGGTAAACATTCTTGCCAAGATAATTAATAGCACCAGCTTGAGAGTTGAGGTAGACAAAGGAAGGCTTGATAACAGGAGGCCAGCCATAACTTCAAGGTTTATAAGGGTGGTTTGGTTTAAGATTATAATCGTGAAAATGATTTGTGGTTAGGCATTTATAAATAAATGGATTTAGCCTGGATGTCTAGATCCTCGAGGTCCAAGCTGATTCCAGAGGAGTTTCTTTTTAAAATTTAGGTTTTGTAGTTAGCTGCCAAATCAAATTGAATTCCTAAATCAGTATTGAGTTGTCTGAATTGAACTGGACAAAAGTAGGAGCCAAAATGGCAAGGGGAAAATGTTTGAGTTGTTTGGTTCAGTCAAAAAGTCAATGAAATTGAGGAATTTTAATTTTGCCTTGCTTAAGATCAAGATGGTGGCTAGGAAGGTCATAAATAATTCTGATGACAGGATCAATCACCATTTAATAAATTCTCAGGTCAATGGACAAATCATAAATAAAGGGTAACAGATTTAGAGAACAGCTTTGCATAAAATTAAAAGGCAGCCAGGAGGCTTCTTCTCAAAATACTTAGAATTATATCAATTTTTATCCAGTAATATTAACTTTCTGATGTTGAGGGGATATCCTAAATTCTTAGTAAATAATATTTAATAATAATGATAATAATGAAAGTTATAAAGTAAATTGTAGCAGTAAGTGAGAGCAATTTGGTCTCAAGGTCACTTGGCTTAGCTAATATGAGTGAATTGTTAGGGTTTCTGGCAACCTCAGTTGAGGAAAACAATTTTGTCATTAGAGCATTTGGTTAAGCTGGAAAATTAAGAAGCTGTGAGCCTTGGCATCAGTAAACAGAGTGTAGAGGCAGTCAATGGTTTGACTGCTTCATTTGGCTCATTTTTAAGGTTCCAGCACAGTCACAAGAATTAGATTTGATATTTTCTTATTGAGCTTTGGTGGCTCCAATTTTGGTATTAGAGCAGCAAGGAGCTTGCATGGGTAGACAGAGAAAGTGCTGATGCATTCAGATTGGCAGTTTCCAAATTTTATTATTGGTATAGCAAAGAGCATTGGCGCTGGAAAACTGAAAGGGCGCTGATGTATTTGGTTTGCCAAACCACATTTTATCAGGAAGAGGCTTTCAATCAGTGTAAAATTAAACTTAGCTCCTTCAATAGCATATTTCAAGTTTTCTGAATGCTTTAATTTGGGGAGCCCTCGCGCTTATCCTCAGGCTCCTCCAATTATTTTACTTTCTCATTTCTTGAGGTGTTTACTTCATGCACAAATTTAAACTAAGATATTTTTGGACTTTGTCATCTGTAATATCCAATTTGTCAGCTATAGCAAGCCCATGTTCTTGGAGATCTTTGGCAAAGGTAACTGGAGAAGACAGAGAAGTTTTTAGTTTAGCTTAGATAAGCTCAAGTCCTAGTAACTTATCATAGTGATTTTTCTGGGATGGGTGGGTAGATTTTGCGGCGCTCTTTCAGGAGTTGATCCAGCAATAAAATAAAAATATACCAAATCATAGAATTATAAATCATATCAAATCCTTCCTCAGCCGCTTAGTAATTTTTTGAGTTTATAGTCAACCTCTACAATTTGTTTAGCAGTTTTTTTGGTATAATCCTTAAGTTAATTCAAGCTTTTTTTTACACCATTAAACATTATGTATTCATTCAATTTCACACCTCACTTCCTGAATGGCTGTTTTCATCATTTCAGGTATTCCCTGTACCAAACTTACCATATTATCTATGACATTCAGGTAGTTTTGAGCTCATTTAAACACCAGCGGTAGGACCAGCACATATCCATAAGGTGAAAGGAACTTTCATCATCCATTTTCATCTTATATTTTTCTCAGAGTGGACCCTTTGGATTACACTCATATTCTTATCACTGGTATTGTTAATTATAAAGGTATGTCTTCATTAGGTAGCCTCAGAAGGGATCTGCCAGAAAGCCCTATTATTGAGTTTTTTAAATTCAAAAGGCTGGGTCCTTTAAAGGCTACACATTTATTAGTCATAGTAGCTCCAGAGGTTTCTCCTAGGAACTTCAAGTCTCTAGGGCAATTTCTTGGCGGAATAGATGTCTTTGTCAAGGCAAACATCTTCTATGTATGCATGCAAAATCTCTTGGTATTATGGAACTCATCACTCAAGAAAATCTCTAGCTAAAACTAAGCAAAGGAAAATGACAAAAGACATATAATCAAGTGTGACTTTATTAAGGAAATAGTAGCACTATATATAGTGCTGAGATAAAACAAAGATAATATAAAATAATGGGAATTTATAAGATAATGAGTATATGGGCAAATACTGGATATAGCTTAGATAACCATGTATACAATAGAAAGGATTGTTTTCCCAATATATCCAGCGTTGTCTTATTCAGTCTGATAATTAAGAGGAGATAAATAAAAAGCTCTTCATTGTGCTCCATGGAACAGTAGCGCATCGCCTAAATACAATAATATAATTAAGACATAAGGAAGCTAATTTTAAATGGTATATTGTTAAATAGCAGTGCATTGCAATTCTGAGAGAAATTTTTTATCAGAATTTCTCCAGGTGATTATTTAACTTATAGATTAGAAAAGTAGTGCGCTGGGTATATTGGCCAGTAAAAACATTAAATGGTGTGTCATCCTGATTTAATTAATGAGGCGTTTTGGCGTTATAAATCGTATAATTTAGTTTTTCATGCTGATTTAATCCAATAAAATGGTAGAGCTCTGAAAATGTGATTATCCAAACTTTGTTTAGTTGTGATTTTGTGTTAACTGTTTGTGCTATGGAAATCAAGGTTAATAATTTTAGCCCTTTCTCCCAATAAAGTATCAATTACTACATTGATTATAGATATAAGACTAAAATTACCTAAAATAAAAGATTATTGCAAGCCTAAAATTGAGGCTTTACACCTACTAGGGTGAATCTTCATCTAAGGCCCATGGCCCTTTTGCTTATTTGAGGGTTTTAAAAGACCAACCCCTGTTCTGTCTGATTTAGAATGTGCAAATGTAAGACACCCCTTTATCCTTTCAGGGACATCCTTTATGAGACCATCCTTATTATACCAACATTTGACCAAGATAGTGCATTTCTTTGCATTAGGATGCCCCATGATAGGCGGATCATGATGTTCCCTTGTGACACATGGATTTAGGTCAGAATGAACTCAAAATATATCAGTAAAGTAGATTACTATGTCCTTTTGGAAATACTATCCAGATGGGGGTTTACCCAAGTCAATTATTATCAGGAGGACACAACCCCAGGGTCTGAGGACTGGTATGCAAATTAGCATCAAGGCGTGAGCTTTCCTTTAGGGGTGCTGGAACTGGATCTGGCGGAGTAACCTCCAAAACTGAGTCAGATGAGGGAGCTGGAGTAACAGTGGGTTTGTAACCATGGGTTTTGGTTTTGGGATTTGTGGGAGGGGAAACCTCCATGGCAATGGCTGGGGTGTGGGGTTCATTATCATTTCAGGAGGAGTTACTGTGACTAAGTTTGAGTTTTTATTAAAGTGGGACCCATAAGGGGATTACAACTTAGGATATATGGTAGAATATGAGCAGCCCCTTTGACAAGCTCATATCTGAAGTTTTTAGAAGGACACGGTGAGTTCTATTTTCCTGTGAGCTAGTTTTTGGGGCTTGAGATAGCATGTAGAAGACTTTTGATCTGTGCGCAAAACTCACTGGATTCTTAGCACCCTGCAACTGGTAACACCAGTGCATTAATGATCACAAAACTGCGGCTATCTCTTTATCATATAAGGCCCTGGAGCGCTCAGTTGCACTAAAGTTTCTAAAAGAGTAAGCTATTGGATATTCTCACATTCATGTTATTGCAAAAGGACAGCACCAATTGTTGTATCTGAGGCGTCACAAGCCACAATAAAGGGCGTATCATATCAGAATATCACAAAACAGGAGTATTAATAAAAACTCCTTTATTTCATCAAAAGCTTGCTGGCACTCCAGAGTCTAAACAAAAGGTCATTCTTACCAGCTAGGGGGTGTAAGGGGGATGCTAACTCAGAAATAGTTGAAGAGTTTTTTAAGGAAAGTAATAGAACTAAGAAAGCCACACAGTTGCTTCTGTATCACATGGTTATGCCAAAAGCAAATGGTCTCTAGCTTTAAAGTGCAATCGCATGACCATCCTTCATACCAGATTCCCAAGGATCTGCACTTCATCCTTGTAAAACTCGCATTTAAATGGCTTTTCCATTAACCTCAGCTTTGTGAAGAGCTGTAATAACCGCCACCATATCTTTAACATTCTGCTTTGTATTAAGGGAGTGAATCAAAATATTATCCATGTAGGCATTCGCGCAGGAGAACTTGATATCTCACAAAGCATCATCAATGTGGTGCTGGAAAACTGCACAACCGTATTTAAGCCAAAAGGCATGACCTTGAACTGATAAATGCCATACCACATCATGATGGTAGTCAGACATTCCTGACCAGACCTCACTCACACTTGGTGAAAGGCATTAACCAGTTTAAGTTTGGAGAAACCCTTTGTCTTGAAAATAACTTGGGAAATGGCAGCTTCTAGGGTGTCAGACAATTGAATGTTCAACTAGTGGAGAATAATGTTTAATTATTAGATAGTTATAGAAAAATATCAGAAATCCTGAGTTTAACTAACTCTGTAATAGTGCAGATCAGGTTGATATTTATATAATTAACCCTCAGCGGAATAGTTCAGAGCGAGTAACTAATTTTAGAGCTAACCCTCAGTGGAATAGGCGAATTGAGTTGGGATTGCACCATTGCACAAACTTGAATTTAGTGCTACCTCCTAAGAGAAAACAGCCCCTTAAAGACCTTAAAAGAGTTTGAAGAGTAAAAATACTTTCATCCACCAATCAATAACTAAGAATTCCTCTAATCGACCAATGTGAAAATATATTCATAATGATTGATTAGATAAAATATATTCAGTCATTTCCGCATGGATTTGTCATACCTGCTGTTGACCAATCACCTAGTACTGGGTCAAAATGGAGTGAAAATACTTTAAAGGATTATTATAGGTTGATCTTCCATTTAGCTAAAACATTTTTCTCAATCATAAATACATCACTTTGGATACAAAACGTGTTTTATTAAATATGAATATATCCAAAGTCAGAGTGATAATCAATATGAGTCTTTCCCCAGATTGATTGGACGTACACAAATATCAACAAGTAAAGGGATGCATATCTTCAAGTTTATTGACTCCTCAATTTCCATATTGGCGTTCCAAGTAACAAAATATAATAACAAACCTCTGAAGCCTGGACACCTTTGTGGGCCTTAAAATTAGTCTAATCTCTTTATATGAAAGTATTGCATGACCATAGTCTTGATCCTTTCAATGACTGAGTTTTTCCTGAATTTAGGTATAAAATTCCTAAGTATTTTATTTGATAAAGTATCAAATACCATTTCCATTTAATTGTTAACTTAAAACCTGTTTTTGGTCTTCTTTCTAGCCCTAAAATCTTAAACAGCTGCTGGGTTTCTTAGTACTCCTGTATCTGTTATATTGTTGAGATCTATGGCCAAGCACCTACAGCATCTTCTTGCCAGGATTTCAACAAGTGGTGCTCACTACAGGGGGCCCTGTACACCACAATCTATTTAAACAATCAAGATGGAAGACGCTCCTGTTACTAGTGTAACTGGATGGATAAGAAATAGGGATGGTGAAGAGGATGACCATATGGATAGCCCTCCTACCATTACCTTTGAAGATGACCAATATGACCGCGTGAATATACCAGAGCCTTGACGGATTACCTGGCCTTCTACTGAAGTGGTTAGAGACATGACTCATGGTATACTGAATCCTGGGGATATCGCTTCCTGTGAGATTGGTTCCTCAGTGGAAAAATGCATGATGTTCCTCTACAAAACCTGATCCCTCCCAGACACTTACAGTCAACTCACTAGTTTGACTACCTACAATTGAAATTTTTCTCACCCCACTATGTTTCACATGATCCACCTCCTGGGAGTACACCATGAAGAACTGAAACAACATCTAATAACCATGATGCATTGATAATGGCTTATGGCAATCTTTACAATTTGGTATTTAATCATGTAGGAAAAGCAAGAATGGTTTGGAAAAAAACCGCAAATTTATTTTTCTGCTACATGAACAAATTAACATGATTGATGCCAGTGTAGTGTATTAAGTGGAAGCGGCCATGAGTGTCTTCCATGAAGAATTGGATGTTTTCAAGATTAAAATTCGTTCTCTGCTAAAAGACTTTGCAAAGGAACTTACAAAATATGAAGAGCAAACTCACAGTGAGCTGTTGACTCAAGCGTCTACTTTTCAGCAGAGTGATTAACAGAGAATAACTGATTTAGAACAACAGTTAGCCAAACCATGTCTCTCATTGGTGAGCTCGGACAGCGTCCCTCTCAAGAGTCTCGTGGGTCCTCTCCCACTTTAGAATTTAAGGTCGCTCAAAATGGAAAAAGAGTTAAAGCTGACTGCATCTCTCAAAAATGCTAAGAAATTGGATTGACGGTTCAAATTATATGAGAAGGAAGTTCAGGGTGTCAAGAACACCATTGAAGGAACTGTTTTGTTAAAAGAGGTATACTCTTAGCTGTCTCAAGCTAAAACTTAATATAAACAGGTCAGGCTGATCTGCATTCAAAAGGATCCCACTTTACTGACGATATGTGGCATAATTAAATCAAGGAGGATCTTAAAAAGTGTGTCAGGGTTGGAAGCTGATCAAAAAAATTAAGTTCTCTATTATCTAACCTTCGCTTCAAATTAAGGAACTTGGAATCCAGGTTGAAGAACTTGTGACTCACAAGCTTGCAATGGAAGCTACGTTGACTATATGAAAATCCGCCTCTTGAAAACCCCATGAAGCCATAAGAATCAGGCTCAATGTTATCCAAGAGCAAATTGGCCAGCTTTCCTGTTCCTTTGACCTGTTGTACATTTGCTCAGAGATTACAGGACATGATGGTCCTGCTGTCCATGCCCTCACTGGGAGTGACCTCATCCCTTTTTTACCTACTTTTGAGGACAATTTTACCCCGTGATGAGATTACCATTTCTTTATTTCTATACTTTTATAAATATGCCATGAAAGGGGCAATAAATCACCAGAAAGTCAAGCACAACATCTCCTGCCTAAGACGCATGGCCCAAGAAGTATTGGTTTTTCAAATGGATACCCTTAGTACCTGGGTGGAGGTTAAGGAAGCGCTTATTGACGAGTTCAGCTCAAAGTAGAGTTTAAGCATGAAAAAACATGCCTTTATGCGCATCAGCATGCAGAAGGGAAAATTGGTTGCCACCTTTGCTGATCAGTTCTACATTAAATCCCAGATGCTGCTAACCTCTAAGATGTTAACTCTTGATGATGCCATTGCTGCCATAATGACCAGGTGACTTCCCATCCTTCCCTGGTGATGCACATCACCTCATTGAAGCGTTACTTTTGTAATTTTCACGATATCAAGGAGGCTCTGCTTTATGTTGCCAATCTTCATAAAATATTGAAACTGCCTGAGAAATTGTGTTTAAACCCTGAGTTTTGATCATTGAGGATCAAAAGTGAAGCAAGATGAGCGCCCCAAGTGCACCTACTGCACTAAGATTGGGTATGTTGACAATGTGTATTGTGATAAGAGAGTTGAAACTGGGGAGCAGGGTTAAGATTTGATGGTGTAGGGACAGGAACCCCTAATGCTGAGTAATCAGACATGCCTGACTCCGACCCCTCTTCAATTGCTCATTTTAAATATATAGATAACCCCTCTGATGAAGAATCAGAAGGTGGTTATGAAGATGCTGCATATTATGTCTTATTAGCGCCAGCTGAAGTCGAAAGTCAGATTGATTGAATGCTGGATGAGTAGATGAGGCCATGATACCTGATGAAACTTATCTTGGTCATTTTCTAGAGTGTCCTGAGGTTATTGACACTGCTAGTGATGTAAACCAGTTCAACGCCTTGTTGATCTAACCTATTCAGTATGTTCATACCTTGCAATCCATCAAGGAGAGAAATCCCAAGATAGCTAAAAAGCTTAATTCCACTTTCCATCTTGAAAAATTCCTGGCTCTCCCACCTAACTTTGGTGGAACTATACCCAAGGTAGAGGTTGTCATTCAGAAGGTTTGGTTATAGCCATCCTTGACACTAGCTCCTCAATCAATGTCATAACCTCGAAGATTATCAAGAGATCTAAGCTATGCTTTACTTGAAATGCTACCAAGATTATGGAACTGCGGGTCCAAACAGTACTCATGCTATTGGTACATACTCCTCCTTACCCATTTAAATTAGGAAGCTTATACTATTTGAACCTTCTGTGACCTTGGATAACAATAATTAGGAATATGCTTATTAGCACTCAGTTAATATCTGAGTATGATGGAATTATCAACATGAAGCAGGGAATTCTCTCCCTTCTCAAATATGAGAAACTCTGGTTTAAAAAATTAAAGATCCCTTCATAAAAAGAATATCCTTGCTTAGTTGAGTAAACTTTTTCTGATTTCCCTTTGCATTACACAATGTCCAGGCGAAGTAAAAAGAAACTTCCTGATTCAGTGGATGCTTTGAAGTATGTTCATTTCTATGCCTCAGAAGAGGTAGTAATCAAGCCTGGTAAACAAAAAATGATTGACACCAAGATTACCTTAAAAATATCCCCTGACACTAATTGTTACTCATAACAAGCATTGATGGAGTTAATCCTTTTGAGCCTTGAGTAAGCCTGGTATATTAGATCCTGCCTGCCAGCGATCTATCAATATTCTATTGGGTACCTCACTAATAAGGACATTATCATAAAAATATCAGGAAATAGGAAAGGGTCTGATGATCCAATTTAGGATAGCGAAAAAATTCACTCTATTAGTTCTATGTTAGATATGGGCCTACCTACTGACAAATGGTTATGTACTTTTCCTAAAGTTCATATTTCAAGTGAACTAACCCCAGAGGAGATTCAAAAAGTTCACTCCGTATTAGATGCCTACAGTGATATTTTTAAATTTGATACTGACTATGGGCACATGAAGGATTGGAGCCAAACAACTGATGTTTGTGATGCTATTCCAATCTGGTCTAAACCTTATCACAAATTAAAGGTCAAAGAGCAACAAATGAGGACTGAGCTTAAGCAGTTACTAGACGCTGGACTGCTAGTACTTTCCCAAAGCCCTTGGTCTTCCCCTCTCTTGCTTGATGAAAAAATTGAGGTCATTGGGTAGTTTGTACTACAAATAATTGAACAACCTAACAAAAAGGATAGTTATCCTATCCCTCGAAAGGATGATGCTCTTTTACAACTCTCTGGTTTTATATTCTTTCTGCTATGGACTTTACCAGCTGATATTGGAAAATGAACCTTTCCCTTCCAAGATCAGGGAAAAGCTCTTATTTGCAATGAGTGCCTATCTCAACCCATCAACCACCTCAAGGGTGTAACATTCATCACCTTTTAATGATTGCTATGGAAGGTTTGCTAACAGGGCTAAAGCTATAGCCCCCAAATAGGATAGAGCTCCAAAAACGAAATTGCGAGAATGTTGGCTACTCAGGCATTTTAGGAGGTGTAAACCTATCAAAGAAATTCCTAAACTGAATATTAATAGCTAGTATCATCCCTAAGGAGTGAGAGAACGTAAATGCTACACTGTTCTAGCTCTTGGGTGCCCTTCCTGACGTCCATGGCGCCAGTTTTCCAGCTTTCAAAGAAGTTAAATTCAAAATCTTAATTATTTTAAATATATATATGTGTTAGGGAATTCTAGAAGATGAAGTTTCTCTAAGAACCTTCACTTGTTAGTTTATATATTTAAAGGAAGGTGAACTGGGGAATGGCGCTTGCATAGTTCCCACAGAGTCTGCGGACAGTGTGGGACATGGGGGCTTAGTATCAAGAATTTTGAACCTCAAAATTTAAACTAACCTATTCTAGACTGTCCAGTGATATTCTGGGTCATATCAAAAACTTTTTTAATTTAAAACAAATTTAAATTAGTCCTGTCAGCCTTTAATTCATTCTCAAATGATCAAATCTTACTAAATTTGGCATATCTCCATTTACACCTTGATTTAAATCTAAATTTAAATTTTTGATTGATTTTTGAGGGTCAAGACCCTCATAACCCGCCTGTTTAGACTGAGTATCCCCCTTAGGGGGAACTAAGGTTATGTGGTGGTCAGGCATAGCCTTGACCGTCACAAAGGGTTGTGCAATGCACCTTCACTATATCAACAAGAGAGGTATCATTTTCTACAAGATCTTAAGCTAGGTTGTGTGATAGTCTATCTTAATGACATTGTTGTTTTTTTTCTAAACCTTTTAATGAACATCTTTATAATTTAAAAGAAGTTTTTCAACGACTTTGTGATTTTAAAATTAAGTTGAAACCATCAAAATGTATTTTGTTCAAATATTTATAATTTTTATACATGCTATCACATAGGAAGGGACTAACCCCTACAAGATAAAGTTAGAGCAATATAAAAAATTCCTCCACCTCAAAACCTACAATATATTCAAGTGTTTTTGGGTATGATGGGTTACTATCATCTTTTCATCCCAAAGTTTGCTAAGCTTAGTGAGCCTCTCATATAACTATTGACTAAGAACAATCCTTTCAATTGGGGTTCTGAACAAAAGGTCACATATGAGATTTTATAGAAATTGTTACTTTAACGCTTTAACCTACGCCACTTGGATTATAATAAACCTTTCTTTTTGTTTACTGATGCCTCTGACTACGCTGTTAAAGCCATCTTGGCTCAATTGGCTGAAAAAGGTGTGGATCATCCAGTTTCATATTTCAGTAAAATGCTTTTGAAAGAGGTAAATAGCTATAGCGTCACAGAAAAGGGGTGCCTTGCTGTCTTACACGCTGTAAAACATTACCACTTTTTTTGTATGAAACTACCTTTACCATGGTTACCAACCACGCCTTCTAAAAGTGGTTTCAAAATATGAAGCATCTTACCAGACGTTTGGCTTTTCTAGGCCTTGAAGCTCCAACTATATAATATGAAGATTGAACACCAAGGTGGGACTCAACATATGAATGTCAATGAGTTGACTCCTTTGCCTGTCCTTCACTTAAATAATTTTTGAAGCAGAGAGATTGCATGACCTCCTTTTGATTCTTGTGCTTTGGACGACAAGGATGAACCAGTTAAGAAAATCCTAGTATGACGCACAACACCAAAGTGGAGATCAGGAAGTTTTATAAAAAAGTAGGGATAAATTGGTTGCCCTATCTTTAACATTTTGAACGAGTACCTGTTATCATAAAGGCCCACTATACTCTTGGGAATGGCGGAGTGCAGAAACCCTATGAGTGGATTAGAGACTGGTAATAAGAGGGAATTTTAGGATCCATTATTAAAGCTTTGGATTTCTGCCTAACCTGTACAAAGCAATCTAGTTCAAGAAAAAATACTAATACTCACCTACTACTCAACTTTCATTCCACATGATAAGCTTAGATGTGGAAGGTCCCCTATTTCAGACTACCAGTGGAAATAGATACATAGTTTTAGGCATTGATCACCTTACAAAATGGGTTAAAGCCATTACTCTTCCAACCCAAACTACCAAGGCTAAAATAACATTCCTACATCAGTATATCTTCACTCGCCATGGTTGCCCTACAAGCTCTTCTCTGCGACAATAGAAAATTTTCACCTCCAGAGTGGTCAAGGTCCTGTATACCTCCATGGGAGCACAACAACTCTTTTTGGCCCCTATAACCTTTTACAAACAGTACTGTAGAAAGATCAAATGAAACTTTGGTTTCTATTTTACAAAAGATGGTCACTTCAGACCATCTACA